>JBBPBX010030133.1:17126-35396 GCA_038048925.1 Garcialebias charrua
GGCTCAAAAATTATATCGTGATATTTCAGAGTATTATCACGATAACGATAAATTTCGTGATATAACCTAAAAAAAATGTATTTATTTGACAAAATTAACATTAAACCGAAGGTATCGTCGGCGATACGTTTTCACAAGCTGTTTTCAGATTACCGTAACTCTGCAACCGTTTGCGCTATCAGAAAAATTTAAACGGTGTTTGAAAGAGAAAAGAGTGCGCTTTTATGCTCTTTTTGCTGGTATTACGGTAATCACCTCCCTTGGCTGCAAGCGCCGGGGAAAGCGAGGCTTTTGTCTTCAGCAGAACGGAATGCAGCGTGAGCAGGCAAACATGAGCAGCAGAGCAGAGATTCAGCAGAAACTATGTCAAACTATTGTATTTCAAGGAATAAAAAGACAATAAGGAGATTCCTGGATGATTTGGAGAAGTTTCTTTTAGTTCTTCTGAAGAAAAAGCTGAAAAAACATTTGATCTAATAGCTTTTTGAATTTTATTTCTGAATGAATGAGGCTCGCTTGTTACTTGTGGATAATAGTTTTTACTGGGTACATAATAGGATGTATTTATAGTTTTATTTTATATTTTAAGTTGTTTTTAGAACAGTTTATCAAGTCTATAAGATATTATAATCATCAGTTTGTACTTTGTCAGAGTCAGAGTCAGAGTCTTTATTGTCATTTGCACCGCATGTGGTACATGTGATGAAAACGAGATTATGTACACGGGGTCCCAGTTACATCCAACAACAAATGCAAGAGAAAAACAGTAATAACATCTAGGATTAACTAAGAGAAACATCAACTAGTAATACACTAAGCCCTAATGTAGTAGAAAAACATCATTATAAACAGCAGCACGAACATGAGTCTTTATGAGCAGATGGTCACAGATGAACACAGCAACAAGAAAACAGATCAGCATCAGCATGATGTGATATTTTGCAGTGTTTATTCTTATTATTTATTTATTCATGAGTCTAACAGCCTCAGGGTAGAAGCTGTTCCTCAGTCTAGTGGTTCTACATTTGATGCTCCTCAACCTCCGTCCTGAGGGGAGTGGGGCAAAGAGTGAGTGTGCTGGGTGAGTGAGGTCTTTCATGATGCAGGTGGCTCTTTTCCTGCATCTGGAGGTGTAAATGTCTGTGATGGTGGGGAGACTGACTCCAACAGACTTCTGTGCAGCCTTCACCACTCTCTGTAGAGCTTTCCTCTCTGCAACTGTGCAGCCTCCATGCCACACATTGATGCTGGAGCACAGGATGCTCTCCACTGCACACCTGTAGAAGGAGGTGAGGACTGGGCTGCTCAGACCAGCTCGTCTCAGCCGTCTGAGGAAGTAGAGTCTCTGATGACCTTTCTTGATCAGGCTGGTGGTGTTGTTGCTCCAGCTGAGGTTATCATTCAAGTGTACACCCAAGTATTTGTAGCTGGAGACCACCTCCACCGCAGATCCACCTATGTTCAGTGGGGTGTGGGTGTGTTTGTTCCTTCTGAAGTCCACGATCATCTCCTTCGTCTTCTTCACATTCATGTGAAGATTATTCTCCTTGCACCAGCTCTCCAGGTGTTCCACCTCCTGTCTGTAGCTGGACTCATCACTGTCTGTGATGCATCCCACCACCGCTGTATCATCATCATCATATCATTGTCTGTGTAGAAGTGCACTTTTGTGCACTATATATGAAAGTCTCAATACAACAGCACCACACACCACATTGCTGTGACCAACTCATTCGTGATACACAAGGACCAGTGTGTCACTATGAGAAGTAAGATGATGACCAGAGATTCCAGGAAGAGCTGGCAGCACACCTCCTAGGTGTTCCTCTTCGAAATGAGCCACAAAAAGGAACCTGTAGACCATCTCCAGCCCCATGCAGCAACGATCAGGCAATGTGTCTCAGAGAGCAAGCATGGGAAGGCGGCGCTGCAAGCACTGAATAAGAAAAGCACAGCCTGGAGGTGTGAGGCCTGTGATGTGGGCTTGTGCCTCAGCTGGAGAGAAACTGCTTCAGGGAATACAAACAAAGGCTCAGGACAATAATAAGAAATGGGGGAGGGGAAAAATCGCCTGTAAATAGTTAGAATTGTTAGTCTGTTTCTTGTTTGTAAAAATATGTGGGAATAAAAAAAACATTGTAAATGTGTTCTATAGTGTTGAAATTGTTAATTTGTGATGCAAAATCTGTACTTCATGTTCAAATGCAAATTTTTATTTGCATAAAATCACTAAAATATATTTTCGTTTTTTGTTTTTTAGTGATATTAAACAGTTTTAATAGTGGTTTAGTATCAAGTATAATGTAAAACAATGCCAGATATTGAAAGTTCTACATATTCTGGAAAAATGTGCTGAAGCACTGGGCCATAGGACATTTTCTTCCTATTTTCTAGTGAAAAACAAGTAAAAAATGCCAGGCGGAAATTTGAGGCTTAGGTGTAAAAGGGTTTTGCTTTGCATTATATAAAAATTTTAAAAACAACAAGGGGTAATTTTACTGAAATTACTTTATTTAGTAAAGTATTTAGTCTCCAAGTAAAACTACACCTGCACTTTAGTTTTTGTGGTGTTTTTTTATCTATATTTTGTGCAGACTTTTTCCAATCTAAATAACAATCATTTTTAAAGTGCAGGTGTAGTTTCCTAAAACAACTAGCCTAAATAAAATGAAGTTTGTGTCATTCCTCTGATTCATTTTTTTAACTGATCTGTCTCTGATGGAGTTGTAATGTATACAGCAGTGTTGTGCATGTATATTACAGAGTGCCAGTGAACGCACCGCGAGTGAGAGCGTGACGTAGGCGCGCAGGTTCGGGTGTGAAAGAAAGTCAGAGAACGGAGCGGTGGAGGATCATGCAGTCTGTTAAGTGTATTTGTGCAGCTTAAACAATAAAGCAACGTCTGCTACAAACCAGCAAGGTTATTGAGCGTGCAGAGAAACATCACAGGAGTGACTGTGGAGCCGCGCGTGTTTGTAACACAGTTTACAGCGAGGACACGGCTGCTCAGAGCGGAGCGGGGGGAGGGGGGACAGCTGTCTGTGCCTGCAGAGCAGGGGGAGAGAAGCTGAGACGCGCGCGTTGTTTTTAACATTTTAGCAGTAACTAATTAGCGTTTTACACCAGTACAGACTGTTGGAGGGGATGTGCGCAGTTGTTTAAAGCGCTCGGGTGTTAAGGGGCGGGGCGCCCTGACGTATTACATCATGAAATTAGCATATCATGATATAAGATTTTTGCCCGGGCAAGCTTTTTATACCGGTATTACCGGTAACGATATGATATGGCCCAACCCTAATATATAGTAGTGCATTAACAGAGTACCCGAGTTTTCGACAGATCGAGTGCTTTGACTTCTATCTAGGCTTTTTTGTCCACCTCGACTACCCGTAGTGACGTCATCACGTCGCGGTAACGTCTGTACGTCACATCACGTGATAAAAACAGAGCGCGGGGTAGCTTTTAGCTTTTAGTAGACGCTACAAAATGTATTCCTTTGTGCGCACGGATGTATGGAGCTGGTCCAGTCTTGTCAAAAAGGTAAAACAGTTTATAATTTTATAAATTGCGCTACTCATTGAAACATCCTGTTGATTTTCTTTGCTTTGAACACCGTAGTAGATTGTGACAGCAGGGGGCAGTGTTGCATTGCAGGTCACATATATAACACGGCCGAAACGGCGTCCTCTCTCTCGTTTCACAAACAAAAAGAAACAAATATTCATCTCTCTAGACCTATTAAACTATAAACACAATCTCTAAAAGTAAACCTAAATTGCACAGCACTGCAGGCGGTGGTACGGTGTGGCTGTGGCCCCATTTGTTTTTTAAGTTTCGGTTCAGCGCCTTACTTTCACTTTTAATATTAATAATAACTAATAGTTTTTTTTGTCCACCTCGACTACCCGTAGTGACNCTGATCAAGAAAGGTCATCAGAGACTCTACTTCCTCAGACGGCTGAGACGAGCTGGTCTGAGCAGCCCAGTCCTCACCTCCTTCTACAGGTGTGCAGTGGAGAGCATCCTGTGCTCCAGCATCAACGTGTGGCATGGAGGCTGCACAGTTGCAGAGAGGAAAGCTCTACAGAGAGTGGTGAAGGCTGCACAGAAGTCTGTTGGAGTCAGTCTCCCCACCATCACAGACATTTACACCTCCAGATGCAGGAAAAGAGCCACCTGCATCATGAAAGACCTCACTCACCCAGCACACACACTCTTTGCCCCACTCCCCTCAGGACGGAGGTTGAGGAGCATCAAATGTAGAACCACTAGACTGAGGAACAGCTTCTACCCTGAGGCTGTTAGACTCATGAATAAATAAATAATAAGAATAATCACTGCAAAATATCACATCATGCTGATGCTGATCTGTTTTCTTGTTGCTGTGACCATCTGCTCATACAGACTCATGTTCGTGCTGCTGTTTATAATGATGTTTTTCTACTACATTAGGGCTTAGTGTATTACTAGTTGATGTTTTCTTAGTTAATCCTAGATGTTATTACTGTTTTTCTCTTGCATTTGTTGTTGGATGTAACTGGGACCCTGTGTACATAATCTCGTTTTCATCACATGTACCACATGCGGTGCAAATGACAATAAAGACTCTCTGACTCTGACTCTGATACAATATATTCTAAACTTTGTCATTCAAAAAACATTTTGCTTTATACAGTAATGTAATTGATTTTGTTATTTTTATTCTTAAGTAATTTACATGAGATTTCCATGTCAGCTTCTCATCAATAACAACACCCAAAAGTTTTATTTAATTAACTATGAATTTCAATGCTGTAAATTTTAAAGTTGTTTCAAGTTAAAACTATTAATATTGACACAGTTGAGAATTGTATGGCAAGAAAGTTCATGCTCAATAATCCAGGTACCAAAGCCAATAATTCTCAGTCAGGTCATCTGGATCTGGACAGTTTCTTTTTTTTATAGAAACTGGATGGAGGATGGAGGGTGAAACGTTTCTATGAAAAAGAAACTGTCCAGATGACCCAACTGAGAATTATTAGATTTGGTACCTGGATTATTGAGCAGGAACTTTCTTGCCTTGAACCACTTTGGCTGTGGCTGCCTGCCTGGGAGGAGTAGACGAGGACAGGACGGTCCCCAGAAACCATCTTGGCTCCAGCAAACTGGTTGGTCCAGGTGTTTACTGCTTGGTGGGAAAACAGTTTACTGGAGCTCCTCTGACTGGCGATGCCCTCTGGATGGAGGGTGAAACGATTCTATAAAAAAGAAACCGTCCAGATGACCTGGCTGAGAATGATTGGGTTGAGAATTTTATGTTTATTTGACGTGATTTCCATTTTTTTTGGAGGCTAAATACAAATAAAAGGTGAACATTAATTTATTTGTATAGTTTATAGTTTTTTTGAGGCTTTTATATTGTTTATATCGATATCGAATTATATCGTTATCGACCGAAACTAAGAAATATATTGTGATAAAAATTTTGGCAATATTGTCCAGCCCTAGATTGTAAATAACAACCTTTTCAATTTTTGACCAAAGCAGCTGTGATGCTGCCATTTCTCAACATAAGATAAACTCTAGTATGAAAGCTGGCAGGTGATATGCATTCCTTCAAGGAACACTGTTAGAACAACAGTTTACCCATCTTGAATCATAAAAAAAACCGTTAATTGAAGTATAGATCAGAACAAACATATCAGTGTTCTCTTGCAATGTCAGATTCTTTCTTTTCCTTGATCAAACCTTGTTGAATAATTTATTTAAAATTACCTGAGAGTATGCAGGAAAGCATTTTAAGAGCCTTTTTACATAATTGCTTCACCCTTCAGGCTGCTGCTGACTTGTGCATGACATTAACCTTTTCCTGAACCTACAACTTGTTCCTCACTGACCCTTCAACGCAGCCTGCGTCACATTTCACTCTTTAGAAAACTACCCAGCACTACATTCCCAGCCCCGGTCAGCTTGGCAGAAGATGAGTGCGCTCAGAAGCACAAAACCTGCTTGTCAAGTGTTTTACTTTATCGCACTCCTTGACAGCTTGAAAAGCAAGAGGCCGGATCTGCAACGGCAAGAGAAAGAGATACAAAGACGGAGAAGAAAAAAGTAGCCAAGGTACGAACAAATGCAGAACAAGAGCTTAATTTGCTCAGGCCAGTAAGGTGAAATCCTGAGGTTTGAAAGCTGAAGCTCTAAACCTAATGTGAGGCGTTTGTATCGAGTCAGCCAGATGCAGTGAAGTGAAATTAACAGTGTAGCCTCGAGCATAATATCTGAGCTGTTGCTGCCTTTTTATTTATTTATTTTTTGATTAGGGCTTCTCTGCTCCACTTGCCATTCAGAACAGAAAACAATACCAGGCAGGCCTGAGTACGGTACTGCTCATTAGGAGAAAAGCCCTCAGTGTGTTTTTGATTAAACACAGAACATGCCAGACGTGTTTACAAATTACATCCAGTTCCTAAAGGCCCTGCTTTCCTTAAAAGAATGTACCGGTATGTCATCCAGCACATTTCATGCCCGAGATTTAAACAAAAATCATCTTAAGCTGGGACTGAACGGAGTGCAGTATTGCAAGATGTGATCAGTTGGTGATTGGAGTATGTGTTGAAGATGACTGTCTGCCACGACCATGCCAAGCTTTAGCTCTATATCTGAAAAATTGATTGATTTATAGACATTTTTGTGTTGGCTAATTTTGATTAGCTTAAACGAAGTTGATGCCAAAAGTGAATCATTTGCAGGGTTTACTTTCGTAAAAAATCCATCCATGCATCACAGACGCTCAGCGAAAAACCTGGCCATTGCCCTCCACTGCGAGCGATAACAGTTACCGTATTTTCTGCCTTGCACGTCACACTGCCCTATAAGTTGCATCAGTCCAACTATGTCTAATAAAGTGGAAAAATCCATAAATATGTTGCTTCGCCATATACGTCGTATCTATTATGCATCACCACTGACGATCCAAGAATGTGGGCCGAACCCAGAAATGTGGGCCAGTGTTGTGCTAAAAATCGATTGGCTGCCAAATGGCAGAAGAAGTTGAACGGGAGGACTTTAACAAGAATTTAACAAGATTAACACTATTTTTTTGCTCAAAATTATAGTAAAGGGGTGTCTCAGTTGAACTTTTATTTAATAAATGCACCTTGAAGGTCAAATTAGCTGCATTTTGCTGGGGCGGCGCAGCGAAATTAAGCTGATTTGGTTGGTCCAGGCAGATGACGATGGCAGGCTATGGCAAGTCGGTTGTGTCATTAATAGCCACTTTTACCGATTACATTAATATACAACGGCATGCCATACTACTCAAATGCCATCTAGTGGCTGAAAATTGTAGTGTTAATTTTTTCCAGTCAGAATAAATAAAATCGGTCATATCTCAGTCAAAATTTGGTTTATAAATATGGGGAAAATCCATAAATATGTCACTTTGGTGTATTAAAGGAGAAATGTAATCAAATCTGAAAAAATCGATATAACAAGAATTTCATATAGTAAACAACACACATAAACATACTTAGTATGCTTTTTTTCAAGTCAGTAGCTTAAAGAAATAGTTTTTTTACATTTTTCCTGCTACATGCCGAAGTACAGTGATTTCTGTAGTAATTTTCTGGACGCACTTTTATGACACAATTAAGACCTCCTTTGCTATCTTACAATAACACTGAAGCTATAAACCCATCATTACTGTCCTCTTGTCTGTCATTTAAAATGGAAGCAGAAGACTTTTTTGAATCTGAAGGATATCACTTTAGTTTGTCAAAAACAGTTTGGTGATTTAGTGCATTAATGGGCATTTCTATCCTGGAAATACGAATAGCCGTGCGTTAGCCGCCGCATGCTAACGTTAGCATGCTAGCGCCGTATGCTAACGTGGAAGTGGGGGTGTTGAAAATGTCCTGAAACAGTTACCAATGTCTTGTTAAGCTCTGTCTTCCCCAGAACATACAGTAGTAGGATCTAAAATGATTTTTAAAGATGAAGGAGCAAGTTGAAACATGCTGTCTCCCTCCTTGCTAGCAGGCTCTATTGGGAGCTGCCTGGCTAACTAACTACGGTGGCCCTACACGGCCAAAATTCTACAGCGGCCGAATGCACAGGAGCGGTAAAAATACAATATAAAATTTTAAAAAAGTTTTAAAATCGATTTTGGGGCTTTTAGAATAGATTCTGAATCGCCAGGACTAAGAATCTTGATTCTTTAAAAAATAGATTTTTTTTGCTGCATCCATAATTGCTACACACTGAAACCTTTTTGTCCACAACTAGATACACACACTAATATTACTGTATGAGGGACGACTCGTTGCACTGCCTACGTCATATTCAGGGGACGGAGAGCAGGCAGGAGGAGGGGGGTCAAAAACACCAGATGAGAATTTTTTCACTTTGCAAAGTCTAAATTTGAGTTAGGATGACATTTTTGACTTGTGAAAATTTCTCAACAAGCTTATTTTATGCTTTTCATTAGACTACTATTAGCTTAAAAACACTTTTCATTTCTCCTTTAAGTCACAGGGCATGTAAATTATGCAAAAAAACCTGTGACTTATACAGTGAAAAATACGGTACATTTATTATTGTCAAAATTCTCATTTAATTCTCATGACTTCATTCATCTAATCTCTGTTTCTGTGTTGTAGCAGATCTGTTGAGAGTGCTTGTCCGAGCCCAGCGATGTGGATCTGCATGCTTCACAATGAGACGGACACCATTGTGGACATCCAGCTTTGCCAGGACTTTGGCCTCATCTTATCGGTCCTCTCCCTCATCTACCTCCTGGTGTGTTTCCCCCTGGGGCTGTGCTACAATGTGCTGCTGGTCGTGGTCAACCTCTCCAACAAGGTCTCCATGACCATGCCCGACGTCTACTTCGTCAACATGGCCATTGCGGGCCTCGTGCTCAACCTGGTGGCACCGGTGGAGCTCCTTGGCTCTTCGTTCACACGCTGGCACGCATGGGAGTACAACGACGAGATCCTCATCACCCTCCTCATCCTCTTCAACATCTCCTCTCTGGTCATCATGTACTCCACCACGCTGCTCAGTCTGGACTACTACATAGAGCGGGCGCTCCCTCGAACATACATGTCCAGCGTGTACAACACCAAACACGTGTGCGGGTTCATTTGGGGCGGGGCGGTGCTGACGAGCTTCTCGTCGCTGCTGTTCTACGTGTGCAACCACATCTCCACGAAGATGGTCGAGTGCTCCAAAATGCAGAACAAAGAGGCGGCCGACGCCATCATGATATTCATTGGCTACGCCGTTCCGGCCGTTGCCGTGCTTTACGCTTTTGTTCTAATTTTACGCATCAGAAAGGA
This sequence comes from Garcialebias charrua, assembly GCA_038048925.1. Lineage (NCBI taxonomy): Eukaryota > Metazoa > Chordata > Actinopteri > Cyprinodontiformes > Rivulidae > Garcialebias > Garcialebias charrua. The sequence continues at coordinate 26,444 of JBBPBX010030133.1, forward strand.
GTCGACGCCTCTGGATCAGGACTCGGCACGCCTGGACCCATCCATACACAGGCTGCTGCTAGCCTCAGTCTGTGTGCAGTTTGTCTTGTGGACCCCATACTACATGACCCTGTTGGTGCACACTGTAGCTGGTGCACCGGGGTACATTACCAGCGCACGTTACTTTCCAACGTATAACTTCATAAAATGTGTATCTAAACTGTTGGCGTTCTCCAGCAGCTTTGCAACGCCCCTCATGTACAGACGGATGAACAAAAACTTCTCGGGCAAGCTTCAGCGGCTGCTCAGGAGGCTGCACTGCAGGGACCAGTCCTGCCCTCATGAACGCTCAGCAGTGCAGCAAGTGGTGACGTGAACTTCTCCTGGGCCCAGCCGCCAGCACTTTCCCCCCACCTCCACTCAGCCACCCCACCCACACGGAGCCAGTATCTGACCGGGCTTCCTCACGGCTCTGGATTGTGTGAGGAGCGACGCTACTGACTGTGGAATTTCCTGTCCCTTTCCAGAACTCGATGCGATATCTCCGTTTTCCACAGCGACAGGACAAAACACACACACACACCCACTCAAAGTGCTGCTTTTTTTATCATTAAGTAGAGCTCGCCACAAAGGCACGTGGGTTTCTGGTTCAAGGGTGTTGAAATTAGTACAATCATCCAGTTACAAACACAGAAAATTGATTTCTGAATCTTTCTGCAAGCACTCTTGTGTTGTTGTAGATGTGGGCTTGTTTTATGAATCGGATTTCAAGTTTAACAAATGCACGTCTGCCTACATTTCACCTTTCAATGTCAAGATGTTGAATTGCTTGAGAGATATAGGACGTAGGAAGTTCCTTCTAACACACAAGCACATTCAATAAGCTATCAACCTTAGTTGAATAAAGCCAAGCTCTTTTAATTAATAACAAAACATCAATATATGGTGGCCAAAGCTAATAAAAGCAACAGTAATGTGTCATAACAACACATACTGCCACACGACGAAAGGGAACGGCGTTTTGTGGATATGCAAAAGTGTTTTTAAATTATTGTTCAGCCTCATAGCCACATTTTTGGAGCCTCAAAATGTTATTTCTTAAAACCGGGTTCCAGAGTTTAAAAAAATCTTTAAACACCGGCGTTGTATTTGTGTGTAAACAGTCAAAACAACCTTTTGAAGACAATGATAGAGCAGACCCACATCCTGCCTAATCTACGACTCCAGACGTGATGGGTGTAACAACAGTAATAACATGTTGCATCATTGTGTTGCTCTGGCTTTGTTACTACACCGTTTAGGTTGTTTTCTCTCATTATGTGAGGATGGGCTTAAATTTTAGCTTAGTTTATCCTAAAAACATCTTGTTATTATTTATCAACAAATTACACCTTTTAACTCAGATACTGTTGTGAAAATAAGCTCTTTCTTTTTTCCACTCTGTCGTAAAATTATTCGTATAGATCCAGATTTATGTGCACCATTAACACACTTTACTAACAGGAAGGCTTGTACAGAGCTTGTATTCAGGGTTCAGACATAACCGACGTACCTCTCGTGACCTCTGCTGAAATCACATGACCTGCTAATCGTGAGCGGTTCAGAGCAGCTCGTTAAGAATCATCTCGTTAACCTGAGCCCACGACTTTTCTTTTTTTTTCTCCAGGTTATTTTTTTGTTATTTGCTGAATTTCATGTCTGGTTCTCTTGAGCAAACATTGGTGGTTATAGAGGTTTTGGCCAGTGGAAATATTCACCCTCTCTGGGTCACAGTAAATCATAAATCCTCTTGAAAACATGAAGAACTCTCCTAGACGACACCAGTTTAATGTGCTTGACACAACACTGCTTAGATGCCTTAAACCTGCTTTGTGTCGTTGTTTTTACATAATTAAAAATTAGCTGTATTTTTTGTGTGTAAAATACCTCTTGTAAAATGCTATACAAATATTTTAATTGTATAATTGCTGCATTACCACTCATTTATTCACTCCCTTTCTGAACAAGAAGGCCAGTTTATTCCCCACCCTGTGGACAGATGACGCCCACCCGATGGGTGAAATCAAATGTGTGAGCGTCTGTGTATTAAGTGACTCATTTCATAGATATACACACCGATGCTTCACTTTTCAAGGAGTTTCCACCATTTTCCTGCCTCCATAAACATGAAAGATTTCCTAGAAGCACTTTGATTTTAAATATCGCCTCGTGTTCCAACTATTTTGAAAACATTTTCTATACGAAGAATATTTTGTGCCTACAGAAACAGTATCATTCAGCTCCTGACATTTCATTTTTGCAGCATAAACCTCCACCATGGCATCTGCTGTGAGAAATATCCCTATCAAACTGTGTTTACAGTCGAAGCCACAGTCCGTGCAGGTCTGTAAAATTCTTGCACACTCTGACCCAGTTTTTTTTTAATCTAAACCTGGTCCTGGATCTTACATTTCACTTACAGATGGAAGAGAAACTGTTTGGGATTATAAACTGTTTGAATTAAAGCTCTTAATAATCTGAGGGAGGACATTTGTTACACACATCTAACCTTGATGCACTTGTTGCGACTTAAAACCAAAAGGTTCAAATTAGTATTTATTCAGCTAAACGTAACTAAAAATGAACTAAATCCGTTGTTTCTGTTTTTATTATTGTGCAACGCAAATAAATGGCAGCAGGGACGTCTCAGCCGTGACTTTTTGTACCAGATACTGATCAGAGTGTTTTAAAAATAAAAGCCGGGCCTCAGTCGATCTTTGTGTTAATTTGCAACTGAAGCTGATGCAGACGTGTTTTGACTTGGGAAAAGTTCCTGCTTCAGTCAGACTGAAAGATCATTTTATATAATTAATGATATTAGCATAACTCCATGTCAGTAAAATGCTCCTGATTAGGCTTCAGAAGGTGCTACTTTAAAATCTGTTACCTCACTGTGCTGTTAGCTGCAATGATGCTAACACTGCTAACAGCTTGTGCACTGCACAGAGAAATAAATATTCTCATTTTTTTCTTTTCTTTTTTTTAAATTTTGCAAAAATTTGCATTAGCCCTATCGCTACAAATTCTTTAAATTCCTTTGTATAATCTTCAGCTCAGTTACTATTAGCACTGTAGTGTTTGTCGCCTTAGTGCCTTGTCACCTGACTGCAAAATAATTATTTGCTAAGATGTGGCCAGACTAATAAATCAGTCCTGTTTCGTTTAACTCGTATCAGTATCTGGGACTAGTTTAACATCAGAGGTCCCTGTGTAGGATGTTTTTGGTGCCAGCTGGGCAGTTTGTTGGCAAATCTTTTACCAACAGATGGCAGAGAAAAACCACTATCTGTGCTCAGGCACCTTGAATTTCCAGACCTGTCTTATGGTACAGGCTGTACGGTAGTTACCTTGCTGTGTCTCTGACATGATGTAACTATTGAATCAGGAGGCGACAGTCCCACCTACTCTGATACCAGTTAGTGAAAAATATCTTGAACAAAAAACTGCATTTTAAGAGACTTTTCGCTGCTGGTGTGTGCATGATCCATTTCAACTTAATTACATTTGCAGGGCGTGACCTTTAAGCTGCAAGCTTTAGTTTATTTTAACAGTTTTTAAGTTTTTGGCCGACTTTGGAAACGGGACCTTCTGAACCTTTGGCAGAAGGACTAATTAGCAATCAACACAGAGTCTTTACTCAGAACTGGTCAAATAAATCAAAGCAAGCTAGAACCATAAAATCAAACACAATTCCTTGAGTCTGGGAGTGTTTTTTTTTTTTTTTTGGGAGGGTGCCTCAATCTCGCTGCAGAAATCATAATCGCCCACTTCTGTTAGTGGCTAAACAAGACGTGTGAAATCGCCCTCAAAGCTTTTGTGTTCTATGTTTGGGCAGCAGAAACCTCAGCTCTTTCCAACATGCTCTTTCAAAGGCGGTGCTTGATTTTTATTTTTTTGTTTTGTTTTGATTGTGTATAATGTATATGTGTAAAAATGTGTATACAGTATGTTGAATGTGAAAATTTTACAGAAAGATGCTATGCTTTATCAAATCACAGTATTATTTTCTGAAAGATATATTTAGATTCTGTAAGTACGGTTAGCTGAGTCGAAGACTGATTAAACAATAAACTAACATGAATCTGACTGCTCCTTCTTATAACAAAAGCAATCTGACCGTGCATAATACAGCAAAAACAAATGTGGGCAACTTAAAGGTTCAGTCTGCAGTTTTTGGTAGAACGCAGCACTTAGGAAAATTTTGAACAGAGACACGTTTCTGGTCCCTCCCCACTCAGAGCCATATATGGCTCAGCTCGCTCTTGCTGTCGGTGAAATTCAGCTCTGCTTCCGAATGCTCCGCCTCCACTACATTTCCTCTCAGCAGCTGCGAAGTTCTGTGATTATATGTTAATAAAACGTTCTAAAAAATAAAAAAAAACAGGGAGCGCTGGTCCAGAACACCAGGAAATCTTCAGAGCCGCGCGCAGCCACGTTGAACCCGAGTTTAATTCGCTCGTGACAAATTATATTTCCTCAATTCATTCATGGACTCAGCTGTGGAGGATGAAGTGATCACTTGACTTTTGGCAAAAAAACAAAAGAAAAGTCCAGATCAGGGATGAAGAAGGGGAATTTAATACATTTGTGTCACATACAAAACAGTTTTGCATCGCTTTGCAATTATTTCAACGAGAACCTGCGCGGCCGCTGCGGGCTGGGGGTGGGTTAGGAGCGTGAGAAGTGAGAAGCTCTGTTTTTATTGGCTGGTTAAAAACTCTGTTTTTATTGGCTGGTTAACGGCGGGTCACTGTGGCTTTTTTGAAATTCTTATTTACCACCTGGAGAAGCAAGGGGACTATAGTTTTTTTCAGAGATTACTTTGTCTAACATCAGCCTGTCAGGAGATAGTGACAGAGTGAAGAAATATGTTAAAAATATATTTTTAGACAACTTACAGACTGCACTACAGAACTGCAGACTGCAGCTTTAAAGGTTCAGTATGCAGTTTCTGTAGAACTGCAGCAGTTAGAAATATTTTCAACAGGCAAAGCATTCTGATCCCTCCCCCTCAGAGCCATATGTGGCTCTGCCCCCTTGTGGTCTGTTGAATTTCAAATTCAAGCTCTGTTTTTATTGGCTGATTCAAATTCAAGCTCTGTTTTTATTGGCTGGTTACAAACTCTGTTTTTATTGGCTGGAAAATGGCGGGTCACCTTTTCTTTTTAGAAATGCTTATTTACCACCTGGAGAAGCAAGGGGACAATATTTTTTTAAATTTTTTTTCAGAGATTACCTGGCTAACATCAGTCTGTCAGGAGGTAGTGACAGAGTGAAGAAATATGTTCATAAAAAAAGCTACATACTGCAGCTTTAAGGCCCGAGGGCCAAAAGTGGCCCTTGGACAATCTCAATCAGGCCCCCAAATCCTAAAGGGCGAGGCAGACCTCCGCGTTGTTGCCAGCGCCGCTCGACGCACGCGTGCTGCGCGCAGGCTGTTCACAGCAGAGCTCTGCGTGAGCAGTTGCGCGCGGAGCGTTTACCTACAGGACAAACTGAGGTCGCTGATTGGTCATTTGCTGACACGCCTACTGAAATGATTGACAGGTCTGAGTGGTGAGAAAAGCCACAGGCTGCGCAGCGTTTTTCTGTGTTTATATGTTAATAAAAAGTTTTAAAAAATAAAATAAAAACAGGGAACGCTGCTCCTGCAGCCCACCAGGAAATATTTAGAACCTGCGCATCCACGTTGGACATGAGTTTAGTTCACTTGTGACAAGTTCATTCATTCCTCCTCATCGGAGGAGGAAGTGAATGGTGACCGCTTCAAGCGATCACTTGACTTTTGGCAAAAAAACAAAAGAAAAGTCCGATCAGCGATGAAGAAGGGATATTTAATACATTTGTGTCTCATACAAAACAGTCCGCCACCAGGGCAGTTTATTGTGAGACAACGCACGCGCGTGAGCAGTCGTAAAATTTGAGCTTGGCGCGTTCACGCCAGCGTTCAAAGGCTTGTGCCGCGGCGCTCACACGGCGTGGCGCGGCGCTGGCAACAACGCGGAGGTCTGCCTGGCCCTTTAGATAAAAAAATAATAAAAAAAACTTACAAAAAAGATTGATAAAAAAATGCAAATAAGATTTAAGGAAATTTAAACATCTTGTGCAAAACTTTTTAAAAGTCATATTTCCATAACTAGACTGAACCTTAAAGACTTAGAAACATATACGTTTGTTTTGCATATTTCTGCTAACTTAACATGATTAGTTAACATGGTTAGCTAATGTGTATAAAATGTTAAACTAATGTGTGTAACATATTAAGTTAATGTGTGTAACATGTTAAGCTAATGTGTATAACATGCTAAGCTAATGTGTGTAACAAGCTAACATATAACATAATAATCTAATATGCGTAACATAACGTATGTAACATATTAAGCTAACATGTATAACATGTTAAGCTAATGTGTGTAGCATGTTAAGCTAATGTGTATGATATGTTAAGCTATAACATAATACAGGTAGTCACCGGGTTACAATGGAGATCTGTTCCTGCGTCGCGTTGTAACTCGAAAATCGACTTGTCGGAAAATACGTCCAAACGGCACCTCATACGTACAGTACTGTATTTTACCAAGCACTTAGCCTATCCTAACACATTACCCTACACAATTATCAAAAAACATACATTCGGAGCCATAATGAAGGGAAAAAAAGAGTTAATTACTTACTGGAAGCTGGTGAGCTCTGCAGCTTCATGCGGTCCACAGCGTTTACAGCAAGGTCTGTTAGCATGTTAGCTCATTGCTCAGCTGTAGCCTCTCTGCTTCGTAAACCTCCGCTCCATACAATAAGGTCACCTGTACTTTTCCATGCGCGGTCCAGAGTTTTACGGTAAGGTCTGTTAGCATATTAGCCCCTCCTAACCTCCTCTGCTCCGGTCTGCCTGTCCAAACAATGAGGTCACCTGTAAGTTTCCACTGAGTGCGTCAAGCTCTCCCCCCTCCCTCCTGTAAATTTCCGCTGAGTTTCGGTACCGTATTTTTTGGTGTAAAGGCGCATAAACTGCGTAACTCGAACAATGCTTTTCAATGGAAGGGCGTTCGTAACCGCGAAACGTTGTAAGTCGAGGCTGTCGGAACCCGAGGACTACCTGTAATCTAATATGCGTAGCATAACGTATGTAACATGTTAAGCTAACGTATAGCATGTTAAGCTAATGTGTGTAGCATGTTAAGCTAACATGCATAACATGTCACAAGCCAGATGCGTCTTGTACCTAAAAGATATGGGAAATACATGTTTTATAAAGCATGCAAACTATGCTACAATAAGAAAAAGCCTTTAAAAAGTCTTCTAGACTATCTGTCATAAATAATATTTATTTTCCAATTCAATTCATTATACCTTTTGATTCCTTTAAACTTCTTGATGTGGCCCTTTAGAAACAAATGTTGCCCACCTCTGATAAAGGCTTTGCTGTAATAATAATAATCATTTTATTTAAAAGTGCCTTTCAGGACACCCAAGGACACTTAACAAACCAATACAGTGCAAACATTATCAGTGACAAATTGAAATATAAAAAATACATGAAGATTATAAAATGCAAAATAATAAAAACACATTTAGTAAAGTTAATGATAAGCTAGTCTAAAGAGATGTGTTTTCAGGGCTGTCTTGAACAGAGAAAGGGAGGTGGTGTTGCGAAGGTCTGGCGGTAGGGCGTTCCAGAGGTGAGGGGCAGAGCAGGTGAAGGCCCTGCTCCCCATGGTGGAGAGGTGGGCAGAGGGTACATGGAGATGTAGTGAAGAGGAGGATCTGAGAGAGCGTGATGGGATGGAGATTTGCAGGAGGTCAGATAGATAAGGAGGGGCAAGGTTGTGGATGGCTTTGAACGTGAGAAGTAGAATTTTGTAGATTTACCTTCAATAATTATTTTGTGAGTTTCACCTCTGTCCAATGGTTCATGTGATATTTTGCTAACATACAGGGTTGAAAAGTTAATGCCAAAGTTTTCAGCAAAAATACTTTGTACATCAATGATAAAGTGGTTGTAAATTGTTCTATACCCTTCAGTCAAATACCTTTTGATCTTGGCTGGCGAGCGATTCAAAATGTTACTTTTTGTTTAGAATCTGTTTAACCCCGATCAGATCAAGGCAGCGAGCAGGTTGTGTAAATTATCTCGGTCCTCTGGCATACAGTGATAGCGGGTGTCAGAATGAATGCTGCTTATTGAAGGCACACATCAGTGAAGCATTCTGGAAATTATTTAGTCTTCTGTGGTTATGACAGTCCAAGTCTATTGTTCTTTATGAAGACGGGAAAACAAACTGGACGAAGGGACTGAAGGACCAGCAGAAAGGACATGATGCAGATCGTGCAGCAAAAGGATGAAAGGAACATGAAGCTGCACAGGCTGAAATAAGTGTCATAATGAGGGAGGAGGCCATTCAGTTCGTTTCCTGTTATCATTACACGCAGTGTTCATGTCATCTCACCGAGGGGCCATAACGAGAACATCAGAGCTCTGAAACGGGGACAGAGAGGCCATGAACTGCACGCTCCACATCTGGAAACCATTCAGCGATGAAGGGAATTAAACATGGCTGTCATGCAAAGATATTTCTTTAGGTGAAGACTTAAATTTCACACTTTTGACCCCCAAAAATATAAACGCAACTTATAAAATTATTTGGTTTATTTTGCAGTAAGTGCTTTGTGTTTTTTATTGCATGAAATTGCTACAAGTTTGACATACGGCCATGAAAATAACAAAAACAAAGGTTAGAAAAAGTGAAACATGACCCATTTTATCATGTTTGTCTCATGTTGCAAAGTCTAAAGAAAAGAAATGCTCAAATTTAAGTTAAAATTTTACTTTGGGCAGCACGGTGGCACAACTGGTAGAGCTGCTGCCTCTCAGCGAGAAGGTTGCCGGTTCAAATCCCGGTCCGGGGGCCTTTCTGGGTGGAGTTTGCATGTTCTC
>JBBPBX010030134.1:0-10408 GCA_038048925.1 Garcialebias charrua
AACAAAAGACGAGATGAAATCAGGACTCAGGTAAGGGGCTGGACTCAGGTTTGGGGTAGGTTGTGGCTGCGGCTTGTGACGTCACAAGCCGCAGGATTTGAAAACGAGATGTAAATATCCCATACAAATAAATCTACTTAGAGTAAATATACCACTGGGTGCATTTCTTTGGCCCTAGGACTGTTTTTTTTATGAAGTACATACTAGGGGTTGAACGAGTACATAATTTTTAACCTCGACATTAACATAAAAAAACTCGAACGACGCTCGAGTAGCCGATGACGTCACAGTGTCTTACGATGCAAAATAAATAAATAAATATAAATGCCTAAAAACGTCTTTACAAAAAGAAAAAAAAGACCAACAAAGCATTGGGAGCATTTATTATGCTCCTATCATTTATCATACTGCACATAAGTCACAGGAAAAACAAAACTATTAGTTATATTAATAATATTAAAAGTGAAAGTATAGGCGATGAAAACCGAAACTTAAAAAACAAATGGGGCCACAGCCACACCGTACCACCGCCTGCAGCTGTGCAATTTAGGTTTACTTTTAGAGATTGTGTTTATAGATTTTTGGTAGCTCTAGAGAGATGAATATTTGTTTTTTTTGTTTGTGAAACGAGAGAGAGGAAGCCGTTTCGGCCGTGTTATAATATGGGACCTGCATTGCAACACTGCCCTCTGCTGTCACAATCTACTACAAAGAAAGTCAACACGAAGTAGCGCATTTTATAAAATTATAAACTGTTTTACCTTTTTGACAAGACGGCCTGCTCCATTAACATCCGTGCGCACACAGGAATCCATTTTGTAGCGTCTACTAAAAGCTAAAAGCTGCCCCGCGCGCTGTGAAATGTGAAATGTGACGTCACTACGGGTACCCGAGGTGGACAAAAAAGCCTCGATAGAAGTCAAAGCACTCGAGCTGTCGAAAACTCGGGTACTCTGTTAATGCACTAGTACATACCCAAAGTTGAGTAAAAAACCCATTAAAAAGTGAATTTTGAACATGTGGTCCCCTTTAAAGAGATACACAGAAGAAAGAGATGAGTATTACAAATTGTGGAAAACGTCACAAGTGGATTGTGAACAATCACGAGATCAATTAAGGAAATGCAAGCAAGACATAGAATCATTTTCACAACGGTACACAACGTTACAATGTGATAATGAAGAGTTACGGGTCCAACTAACAAGTTGTAAGGCAGACTTGGCCACTACAACAGATAAGCTCCTTATGGAGAGAAAGACAAGTTTTGCTCTCATGTCAAAACTGAACCAAAACCCATACCCACCCTCAAACCCATCTACACCTCCTCCCCCATCCTCAAACCCATTCACACCTCCTCCGCCACCACCTTCAAACCCATTCCCACCCCCATCAACGTTTATTGGGACAACCTAATGGCAGGTACCTGCGTATCAACAGGTGTACCAAGTGCGCAGATAGGTGGGAATTACAATAACTCTCAACTTTTTCTCTCAATAGATCAACTCCATAAACTTTCTAAATACATTCAACGCTTCAAGCCAAGGCCAATGAGTTCGAATGAAACCAAGACCTATCTAAAAGACCTCAAGTTTAAACTGGTACGCTATTCAAATGCTACAGTTGAAGATAGAGTCAATTTGATCAAACTCACCTCAAACAGGAGAGTGCAAGCCTTTATTGAGCATCAACCAGACAACATTTTGAAAGATTACAAACTTTTCTGTGATGCTCTAATAAAATAATACAATCCTCGCGTGGGAATTGTTGGTTACCCAGCCGCAGTGAAGATCACGCAAGGACAAAATGAACATCCAATAATGTATTATGACAGAATCTTCCAAGCTTATATACAGAAACGAACCAGGCATGGAAGAGTAAGAAGATTTTAAATTTGTTTTCAGCAACAATCTAAACTCTGAGATAAGTACATCGGTAGACATCATGGCCAACTACAAAATAAAACCATCAATGAAATAAAAGAGTGTGCTATAAGTGTTTTTGAAGCATACAGAAAACACAAGAAACCCTTAAGGGCCCAGTATAGCTCTTCGTTAATCAGAGCGCCACGGCACGCCGTGTCAGCGCCATGTGTGCGCCGCGGCACAAGCCTTTGATCACGGGCGTGAACGCGCCAAGCTCAAATTTTACTACGCCTACGCGCGCGCGTTGATAAACTGCCTCGCATGTCAGCAAATGACCAATCAGCGACCTCAATTTGTCCTGTAGGTAAACGCTCTGACCGGCTGCAGCTGCTGGAGCCTGCACTCCAGAGAGCTGTGCTTGCACAGAGTATAATATGAACTGCCGGCGTGCAACACACGCGAATCCAGTGGCGTTGGACACAACGCACAGCTATACTGGAGGCTTCAGAGGTGTATCTAGGTGAAAAGGTCAGATACCAATCGCTAGAACTAGAAGGAGCGAGAGCGTCAGTTCCCTCCTTTAAAGGAGGCGAGAAAAAACAAAACTTTCATCCTAACCAACCACAAAATGAAGGTGTCCGCTGCCTGGAACAAAGATCCAAAGGGGTACAAAGACCCAAAATGGTACAAACCGTACCCAGAGGGTGAACCCCAATATCAAAAGGGGGGCGCATGTCCAAAGAGAAAAAAGTATGGGTTCCAAGGAGACTCATATAATAAAGGGTGGTCCCAGAGGGGACCCCCGAGCAATGGACCTGCTCCTCATGTACCTCAGACAGAACAGTCCGAGACAAGCAAAAAAATCACAAAAGTTCCAGAAAAAAGGCCCTAAACCTCTGAGCTCAGAAGAGACAGAGAAACTACGTCGGTTGTTAGAAAATTTGAATAATACAAACAAGGATTACCAACCTGGAGCAATGTGTAGCAATATCATTGACAATAACTCAGAGCACACAAATAACAACGTTGCCATAGAAACTGGCAGTCACCAAGACATTGTTGTTACAGACACCGAGAGCCCCTCATCAGACAAAAGTGGGAAAAACTCAGACACCAACGACAGTGACCCGTCGCAAACTGAACACTCAAGACACAACTGCGACTGCACTACCAGTACAGATAAATCAAAATCTATCCTCAATGACTATCGTCCAGTAGCACTCACCCCTATCCTGATGAAGTGCTTCGAACGGCTAGTCATGAAAAGCATCACATCTGTCCTCCCTGCCTCCCTGGATCCCTTCCAATTTGCATATCGGCCTAATCGCTCAACCGACGATGCCATCTCCTCTGCCCTCCACACAGCTCTCACACATCTGGACACGAAAGACTCCTATGTCAGAATGCTGTTCATCGACTTCAGCTCGGCATTCAACACCATCATCCCCCAACAGCTCATCCTTAAACTGGACAGTCTGGGGCTGAACACCTCAATGTGTAACTGGCTGCTAGACTTCCTGACCGGGAGACCACAGGCAGTACGGGTCGGGAATAACACATCCAGCACCATCACATTGAATACAGGAGTCCCACAAGGATGTGTGCTGAGCCCCCTTCTATTCATCCTGCTAACAAACGACTGCACACCATCATACAGCTCCATCCACTTCATCAAGTTTGCGGACGACACAACAGTGGTGGGTCTCATCAGCAACAACGATGAGACGGACTACAGGAACGAGGTGAGCCGCCTGGCCTTGTGGTACGGACACAACAATCTCACTCTCAACATGGAGAAGACAAAGGAGATTGTTGTGGACTTCAGGAAGAGGGATGCCCAACATGCCCCTCTGACCATCAACAGCACCACAGTGGAGAGAGTGGACAGCACCAAGTTCCTGGGAGTGCACGTCTCAGAGGACCTGTCCTGGAGCAGGAACACTGCATCACTGGCCAAGAAGGCTCACCAGCGCCTCTACTTTCTCCGCAAGCTGAAAAGGGCTGGAGCTCCAACCCCCATCATGTGCACCTTCTACAGGGGTGCCATAGAAAGTGTCCTGACCAGCTGCATCACGGTGTGGTTTGGTGCATGTACTGCATCCTGCCGCAAGAGCCTCCAGCGCATCGTGAGAGCAGCTGAGAAGATTGTCGGCACCTCCTTCCCCTCACTACAGGACTTACACAGCAACCGCCTCACTCGGAAAGCCCTCTGCATGGCAGGTGATCCCACACACCCACTACACAGCTGCTTCAGCCTGTTGCCTTCAGGGAGAAGACTGAGGAGTCTCCAGGCTCGAACCAGCAGACTAAATGACAGCTCTGTTAATCAGGCAGTCAGGATGCTTAACTCTCTACCTGCTCTATCCTCCCTCCCACTTGTACTGCATTAACACTAAAAACTTTCACACATTACCACTCAACACAAAGACTTTAACACTGGACTCTGTGTCATCAAAACGGGTCATTCACTCAACTCACGTTCATGTGCTCATTCAGTTTGCACTACTTATATTTGCACTAATGTTTGTATTACATTACTGGCTATAGTCATACTACTGTTTACATTCACTGTTTACATTTATTACTACTGTTTACATTTATTACTACTGTTTACATTTATTGCTACTGTTTACATTTACACTACTTTTTATATCTACACTACTGCTGATATATATATATTTTTACTAGCCTTATTGCATATGCCACTTTACCTCTATACCAATATCAACTACCTCATACATATACTGTGTACATAAACTTCATATGCTGCTTTGTCACTCTATTACAAATGTCAATGCCAGAACTTTCATTTTATTTTATAGATATACTTTTTACACTTTTATACTACTATGCAAAAAACTCAGGACAGTATTACACTTTTATTATTTCATTTTATGCTTATGTTTATTAAATGTTTAGTGTTTTAGTGTTGGTGTAACTTTTCATACTTTCATACTACTACTATGCAAAAACTACTATGCAAAAACTCAGGACAGTATTACACTTTTATTATTTCATTTTATGCTTATGTTTATTAAATGTTTTAGTGTTTTAGTGTTTAAATGTTTACTGTTGCACCGAGGGACAGAGAGAAATGCAATTTCAATCCTGTGTATGTCCTGTACATATTGCAGTTTTGACAATAAAGTTGACTTTGACTTTGAAAATGACATAGACAGTGGTGAACATATAAAACGTTGGCCAAAACCTAAAAGGTTCCTGTGTAACATTATCAGAAAGGGGCCCGCTAAGAAAGCTTACCTGTAAATCACGTTAGAAGGGGTCCTCACACATGAAGCCTTCCTGGACGGCGGAGCCGACATAACCATTATGTCACCCAGACTGTTTGAGGAGCTAAGAACAGCCGCTAACAGTGCTGACAAATACCCCTCACAGAATGTGCTGTAGAATTGCAGAGTCTCTCAGAGACGAGAACAACCCTAACAGCTATAGCCATGATTAGGAATGTGCGATATGGCCTAAAATTCATATCACGATATGTATTGTGAAGGGTGGTGATACCGATATATATTGTGATATGTTTTCGGTATAAAACTTGCAATAGAAATAAATTTAAAAAAGCATTGGGTGTCCTTTTGCCATAATTTATTTTGAAAACTGCTATACCACAAAATAATCTCTATTAAGAACATTTCACTACTAGGTCCAGAGAGTTTTTAAATAATTAACAACTCAAGCATTAGGCTTCTTTCTTGTAGTGCAAAACAGTGCAAAATATATCTTGTGTAGTTTTAGCCATAAGTTTTAAACTAAAGAATATGTTGTTAACTCGTAACAGTTTCCAATATTGTCACTTAAGAAACGAACAACAGAGCATTTTACACTGAAAACACTTCAGCCTCCAACCCTCTAGAGGGCGTCTCCTTCTGCTTTAAGGAGATCTGACAAGGCAACCAGAAGAAGAAGAACCAGTTTCCTCTGTGGCTTTGACCAGCGGGTCTCGCAGTAAAATCACACAACACAGCGTTCTGTTCACAGATCAGAGAGCAGGTTTCTCTAAAGCTGACCGTTTACTTTAACTTTAGTCCAAAAAAAAACTTTTGACAGAACGCAGCGTTTTGCGCATGCGTTCGTATACGGCAAAACTACGGCAAGCCGGTCGAAGTTAGCTTATAGCTTCGATACTTAGCGCTCAAAGAAAAGACTTTAACACCACTTACACAGTTTTAAACTAAAAAAAGTAAAGATTAAATCTGACAACTCTGATTTAAAGCTGACCAACGCTTACTTTAACTTTCGACAAAAAAAAAAAAACTTTGACGGAACACAACGTTTTGCGCATGCGTCCGATGGCAACACTACGGCAAGCCGGACAAAGTTAGCTTGTAGCTTCGCTATTAGCTCTCGAAGAAAAGACTTTAAACACCACTTACGCACAGTTTTCAACACAAAAAAAGTATTGATTAACTCTGACAACTCTGTTTGTACACTTCAACACCACTGATGCATAGTTTTAAACTAAAAAAAGCAACAGTTAAATCTGACAACTCTGATTTTGCGGTTAGCCGGTAGAAGACAGATCTCTATCGTAGGCTAAATTTATATTGTTTATACCGTGTACCGGTTATATCGCGCATCCCTAGCCATGGTTCACATGCAGATTGGCGAAATGACACTATACCACGTGTCTACAGTTGACTCATTCCCATTTTTTGATGGCCAAGATTTTATAAACCGCTTCGACGCGATTCTAGATTATGGTGACAATGTGGACAGAAGTGAGCAAACCACTACTGATCGATATGCCTGCATAAGGTGACACTGACTGTCTAACAGCAGGTACCGCAGAAAGCACAAGGGAATCCTCAACCGAGAGCACAGGTCCTTTGAACCTTCAAAAACAGCTGAGGCAGAAGAGACCTAACAGTTGGACCCAACTCCGGCCCAACAAGAGAGCCTCCTCTGCGAGCTGAAACAATCAGCACTCACTGAACACTATAACAGGTAGTGAAAGGTGTGGAGATCCAAGGATCCTACACCGAAGATGCTGTACTGTCCCCATGGACAGAGAAGTCATCAATCAGCCGAGCTTTCTATGAAACCTTGTTTCAAAAGCATTTGGGTCTAAAACGGATCAGGGAAACTTTCCGTTTTCCATTAGATCCCAACAGTAAGAAGGTGAAAACCGCAAGAGGAATCATTTACCTGAAACTGAACTGGAAGCAACGAGAACTGGTCCACCCGTTCCTCGTGGTCACAAACTTACCACTTGCAACCTACATAGGCTGTGACATTTTGGTAAGATTAGGTGTCCGAGTGGACATCAACCACAATGTACTGTGGTCACTAGACACAGCCACAAAGGATTCTCCTGTGCTAACCACAGAAAACCTTAAGGCTGGACAGACCATCCCAGAGGTCTGCCAGGTTGCTAACAACCATAATACCACAGTACCACCTCAGGTTATGAACCATATGGTGAAAATTCACACCGTGAAAGGTCAAGCTATTAGCCAAAAGCAGGTACACTTTCAACCATCTCCAACGTTTTTCAACTTAGGACTGTCCATGGAGGCCACATGCCAAGTGACCCTCGACTGTATAACCACATCTGTTCCTGTGTGCAACACAGGCACAGAAGAGGTACTGATCCCAAAGGACACACAGCTAGGATGGTTGATCGCTACGGATTTTCATGGTTTTGAATTAAGCATTCCATTTCTGGGAGGACTCCCATAAAACTTGATCCCAAGTCAACACACGGCAAGTCTTGTTCACGAAACCAACACAGGCCATAGCTCTCTTCTCCCCCAATGATTCCAACCATGACACAGTCAACAGGTTTGGTTTCAACCAAGGAGACAGCCTAGGCCCTCAAACTTATAGTTCCCTACCTGTAGACAGGTTTTACGACACAGAAAGGGACTCACTGGAGCTCCCCAAAGAAAAAGAACCCCACTCTATTGCTTCACAGATTGAACACGTGGTCGCCCAAGCCGACGACCTGACAACTGATGAAGAAAGGGACAAACTTCACAAACTTCTCTTGAAATATGAGAAATCATTCTTCACTGACTCAATGGATTGTGGGTTGACCACGCTCCACACAGTGAGCATCCCAACCCTGCCCAACGGTCCACCACTATTTGTCAGACAATACAAGATTCTTCTGGCGGCACATCTACCTATCAGGGAAATCATTGATAACCTGTTAGAAAAAGGTATCATCAGACACTGTAATAGCACTTACTCTGCACCTTATGGCCAGTGTTAAAACCAAATGGTAAGTGGAGACTCACAATAGACTACAGAAAGCTAAACAAACATGTTCCCTTATCCAGGTGGCCAATGACCTAGCTCCAACAGGAACTACCCAAGGTCACCGATGGTAAGTACTTTTCGACCCTCGACGTCGCCTCTGGTTTTTGGATCATCCCTATGCACACCGAGGACCAATACAAATTAGCTTTCACTTTTGGTGGCCGACAATACACCTTCGACAGGTGTCCCTTTGGCTACGCTAACTCACCTGCAGAGTTCAACATCTTCCTAAACAAAGCATGTCCAGACGCCCACGACTGCGGGACACTGATTTAAGTGGACGATGTCCTTTTGAGGCAGCCAACACTGGACTCACATTTGGCTGAGATCGACCACGTTCTTAATCAACTAACAACTGCTGGTGCTAAGATATCACTGTCAAAATGCCAGTGGTGCAGATCCAAGGGGAACTACGTTGGCCTACTTGTAGGTCCAGACGGAGTACAGCCACAGCTGACTCGCACCCAAGGCCTCAACAATCTCAAAGTCCCCACCAATCTCAAAGAACTACAAAGATTTCTGGGCGTGTGTAACTACTTGAACCAATTCATAGAGAACTATGGTGAACTTGCAAAACCACTGACTGAACTCCTAAAGAAAGATGTTCCATTTGTCTGGACTGACAAACAACAGCAGGCAATGAACGCTCTTATAAACAGGATCAAGTCAGCCCCATGTTTAGTCTACCCAGACTACAACAAATAGTTTTACTTGGAAATGGGCTTCTCAGCCCATTGCATTAGTGCAGTTCTGTACCAAATACACGGCAGAGAAAAACTTGTAGTAGCCTACACCAGCAAGACAATGGCAGGTCCTGAGTTAAGATTCTCAGACTGTGAGAAGGCTCTACTGACCACTGTGTGGGTAGTAAATCATTTCTCCAGCTACATTGGTGGACAGAAAATCATTGTGGAAACACAACACCAGCCAGTAACTTTCCTAAACAGCCAACGCATCAGAGATGGTGTGTTGACAAACTTACGTGTAACAACGTGGCTCATGACGCTTCAATGTTTTAACCTAGACATCTGCTATGGTCAAAACAAGAAGTCACATTTGAGTACTGACTTGGCGATCTGCCAAAAATGTACACAAGATGTACCAGCCACCCAATCACCAGTTGAGAAAATACCCTCAGTAACTGAGGACCCAAATCACCATTTCTTTGATGACAATATCTGTAAAGGTATGACAACATTGTACGTGGATAGATCTTCATTCCGCCACGACAAAATCTGTAGGGCAGGTGTTGGAGGGGTCCTTCTCCAAGACCAAGAACAGATTACTTTCAGCTACAATTTAGGCTCTTAGACTTCTCAGTACGTTGAGATTGCAGGAATCCTAATAGCTCTCCAGATGGTAGTAGAAGCTCCATCAGGATGCTAGTCATCTGCACTGACTCTAACTATGCTCGTGTAAGTTTTGCGTGTTATCTCGCTGGGTGGAAACAGAACGTTTTTCTCACAAGCGACAGAAAAGTGGTCAAACGCAAAGCTTTTTATAGCGTGTGATCACTTGGTGACATCACACGACTTACAGATCTACTGGTTCCAGGACATTCAAAAGTCCCAGGCAATGACAAGTACTACAATGACCTTGCAGATTCCTTATCCAAGGAAGGAGCCGATGAAGGTCCCCCATGGTCCTTCGACCCCTCCTGGTTAATTAAAACTCAGTCAATACAACCTATAGTTTAGGTATTGGCAGTCACACGTACACAGGCTGCAACCAGACCTGCTGACAACACAGTCTCTGTACGACCCGCACTGACTGACCCAGACATCATCCAACTGCAGAAGTTGGACCCTGCTATCAACTCCATGATACTGTACCTGACTTACCCTGACAATAATACTCCGTCCAAAGACGAGCTGGATTCTGATCCAGACCTTAAAGTCCTCTATTGTAGTGGAACACCCTGGTCTCTGGACTGTCGGTGAAAACACCTGAATTCACCTTTTCACTGAAGCTCTCAAGTGAATCTCCTTTTCTCTGAAAACCTACAGTGAAGGACAAAATCACTGTTTTATTCCAGTTTGGTTTGTATCTAGAGCACAAATCAATCAGAAAAGACTTCCTTTTAATTTGTGTTTAATTCAGACATAATCATTTTCTAACCTTGTGTTATTTGTATGAGCAATGGTGTTACTTTTCAATATGTTGAATGATCATATGATGTATTTTTAATATGTTGCACTATGAAAGTGAATCAAACTCTGTCATAGTCAAGAACTATGGTTAAAGCCTGGTTTATACTTCTGTCT
>JBBPBX010030134.1:20951-35395 GCA_038048925.1 Garcialebias charrua
TATATATATATATATATATATATATGTATATATATATATATATATATATATATATATATATATATATATATATATATATATCAGTGGCGGGCCGTGCATTTCACACCTAGGCCTTCAGTAGTGCTCCGTCTGAATCAATCCAAGCCTCAATAACTATTTTATGGCTATAAACTTCTACTACAGGTACAGCTGCGACACACATAAAAAAAGCATAAAAAATAACCTGATAAAACTGCAATATTATTTAGGAATATAACAACATTTTACTCACCAAAAATGCTGATTATTTGTTATTACACTGTCTTTAATATTATATTAATAATTGATAATAAATAAAAAGATGGCAAAAAGGCTGAACAGGACACATAATGTATTATAAAATTATAAAATGAATAAATAAAATACAATAAAAATAAAAAATGTTAGTTGAACCTTTGAAATTTTGAGTTTTTTTTAAAAACACAAATACAATTTCTACCTGGATCAGAAGGACTCATACGTGCGTCTGCTCTTTGTGGACTTCACATCTGCCTTCAACACCATGATCCCCCAAACTCTGATAGACAAACTATCCACACTTGGACTAAGCCCCTCCATTTGTAACTGGGTACTAGACTTCTTAACAAACAGACCACAGTCCGTGAAGATCCACAACTTCTCCTCCTCCACCATAACCCTCAGCACTGGCTCTCCCCAAGGATGTGTGCTGAGCCCTCTTCTGTTCACTCTGCTCACATATGATTGTACAGCCACACATCCAGGCTGTCATATTGTAAAGTTTGCAGATGATACAGCGGTGGTGGGATGCATCACAAACAATGATGAGTCCAGCTACAGACAGGAGGTGGAACACCTGGAGAGCTGGTGCAAAGAGAATAACCTTCACATGAATGTGAAGAAGACAAAGGAGATGATTGTGGACTTCAGAAGGAACAAACAAACACACACCCCACTGAACATAGGTGGATCAGTGGTGGAAGTGGTCTCCAGCTACAAATACTTGGGTGTACACATGAATGATAACCTCAGCTGGAGCAACAACACCACCAGCCTGATCAAGAAAGGTCATCAGAGACTCTACTTCCTCAGACGGCTGAGACGAGCTGGTCTGAGCAGTCCAGTCCTCACCTCCTTCTACAGGTGTGCAGTGGAGAGCATCCTGTGCTCCAGCATCAACGTGTGGCATGGAGGCTGCACAGTTGAAGAGAGGAAAGCTCTACAGAGAGTGGTGAAGGCTGCACAGAAGTCTGTTGGAGTCAGTCTCCCCACCATCACAGACATTTACACCTCCAGATGCAGGAAAAGAGCCACCTGCATCATGAAAGACCTCACTCACCCAGCACACACACTCTTTGCCCCACTCCCCTCAGGACATAGGTTGAGGAGCATCAAATGTAGAACAACTAGACTGAGGAACAGCTTCTACCCTGAGGCTGTTAGACTCATGAATTAATAAATAATAAGAATAATCACTGTGAAATATCACATCATGCTGATGCTGATCTGTTTTCTTGTTGCTGTGTTCATCTGTGACCATCTGCTCATACAGACTCATGTTCGTGCTGCTGTTTATATATAATGATGTTTTTCTACTACATTAGGGCTTAGTGTATTTCTAGTTGATGTTTTCTTAGTTAATCCTAGATGTTATTACTGTTTTTCTCTTGCATTTTGTTGTTGGATGTAACTGGGACCCTGTGTACATAATCTCGTTTTCATCACATGTACCACATGCGGTGCAAATGACAATAAAGACTCTCTGACTCTGACTGACTCTGACAATTTACAGATATATGAAAGGGAAAAAAACAACATATAAAATGAAAGGTAGCAACAGATGAAAAAAAATCATATTTGCTCCTTCTTAAAACAAAATAAATTCAAACAATCAATTCAAACAATAATTATCTATAAATAATATAACAAAACTCACCAGAGTGTGTGGAACAAACTAGCAGTTATTTTGGGACATGCAGAAAGTTGTACCATGATGTGTCACAGCTGAATCAGGAGCTCCTACTTCGCGTTGTTTCCAGCAGCAAACACCGCGGTAAAGTTAGTTTGAAGTTGGACGAAGCAACGCAGTGCTGAAGACACGCTGACACGGAGCTTTAATATCCAACGTCCAACTTGAAACTAACTTCACTACGGTGCAGCAAACAGTAAACAAAGCCCGTTTTCTCTCTTTCTACCTTTCAGGTCGTGTGACCGGACATTACATCCAATAACACAGCAAGTTTGGACCATTGCAAAACTGTAAAAACCTACTTGGATTCTAAAAAAAAAATTGTGAAAAAGCTTACTGTATTTTAATGGCCAGCCCCAGAGCCTCTGGCCAGCCCGAACCGACTATCAACTTCCGCGCCGCGGGTGTGACGTCACACGTTGACTATCCAATCAAAACGGGTGAATAGCTGACATTTCCGTGTTGGTTGCGGTGAATACTCTTGGTGACGCGTTTAGCATCAGGTCTCGCCAACTCAAAATCTGATTGGTTGAAGCAACAGCTTGGATAGCGCTGCAGTGAGAAGCAGAGCTGCGAGTGAAGGCTTCTAATCTACCTAGCAACAAGTAGTGGCTAAAATGTGATTGGTTAAAGGCTTAAATATTAAAATACACTCTGGAAGCAGAGCAAACAGGGAGGTAGCAATGAAAGTAAGCGGTCAGACCATTTGGGATTATTTAATACGTATTCATGGACAAAATATAATAAAAATAAAAAATATTAATTTTTAATTTTTAATTTTAATTTTAAATAATTTTAAGGCCTTCTCTGAAGGCCTTGCAGGCCCTGAGGGTCCACCACTGATATATATATATATATATATATATATATATATATATATATATATATATATATATGTATATATATATATATATATATATATATATATATATATATATTCTCTCTCTTTTGTTTTCTATTGTTTATTGTTTGATTGTTTATTGTTTAAGGAAATTCTACCATTGCTGTTCATTGTTCTTTAGTTTTAGCAGGTCGCTTTCGTAAATGAGCCCATGAGGTTCAAAAGATTTACCTGACTAAATAAAGGTTGAATGAATGAATGAATTCTGGTGACAAACAGAACAGACAAATAGATCTCGAAACTTACTGTTAAACTGCAACTTTTAATAAAATGCTGGTGAAGATTCTCAGTCATCCAGGACATGATAAAATAAAAAAGGCGTTCAATACAGAAACAACTGGACTTCATTTGTAACAGAAGACGTTTCGCTTCTCTTTCCAAGGAGCTTTCTCAATTCAAAGAGCAGAGTGTAGGAGTAAGGTTTTAAATGCTGAGATAAGATACATACCTATGTAAATTGACAAGTCGCACCTCACAACTTAATGTTCCCATCAGGTGTGAAAATCGTCTGGGAATCAGACCTAAAGCTGCATTATACGTTTTTGAAAGTTGGAATCCGATACCTCCTCCTCTGTTAATGCCTCTTTTCCACCGCTCGGCTCGGCTCGGGTTGGATCGGCTCAGGTCGGCTCAGTTCGGGTCGGGTCACATCTATGCCCCTTTTCCACCGGTCGGCTCGGGTCGGATGTTACGTCATATGTGCGTCGCAGAGACCCCCTTTCATCCTTTCCCACCGGATATTCCGAGCGGAGCCGCGCGAGATTTCCTGAGATTTTCGGGCTGGTTTCAGAGGGGTACTGAAGCGAGCTCACCCGCTCCGGAAGTAGGAAGGAGGAGACGAGAGCTGTTTTCACGGAAGCGAGGGACGCGATCACTGCAGGACTTTTACATGATAAACACGGTAAAAACAATTATTATTTTTTAAATTTATAGCAAAGATGGGTCTTCAGCTGAACGTGTCCTTAATAAAATCACGTACTGCTCAAAACTGCACGATTTTAAAAAGTAGTTTCGCCACGAGCAACACGCGGCGCGCGGGCGGCTTTATGTCTTTAAATGTAGCTCAATGAACAGATATAAAATATATTTCATAGCTGACTTTAATAGTACGAGGGCTCCTGAGCTTAACCACGCTTTAATATTGTCACGTAGTGGTCAAATATGCTGCATTTAAAGTAGTTTCGCTTTGACTTTTTCCAAAACCTGTGTTTGCACAACGAAAATAAATTATAAAA
The DNA here is from genome assembly GCA_038048925.1 of Garcialebias charrua. Lineage (NCBI taxonomy): Eukaryota > Metazoa > Chordata > Actinopteri > Cyprinodontiformes > Rivulidae > Garcialebias > Garcialebias charrua. The sequence continues at coordinate 25,054 of JBBPBX010030134.1, forward strand.
ATTCGAATTTTATTTCAAATAACTCCAACAGGATACATTTCGTATATGAACATGTTGTGATCACACTAGATTTTTTTGAAAAATATCAGCTATGTGGTTTTTGATAGAATTGATAATATGTGATACAAAGTAGAAGGGAGAAAATAATGGACGTAGGTTGACACATTTATGTCTATAAAACATTGAATTTTATTTCAAATAACTCCAACAGGATACATTTCGTATATGAACATGTTGTGATCACACTAGATTTTTTTGAAAAATATCAGCTATGTGGTTTTTGATAGAATTGATAATATGTGATACAAAGTAGAAGGGAGAAAATAATGGACGTAGGTTGACACATTTATGTCTATAAAACATTGAATTTTATTTCAAATAACTCCAACAGGATACATTTCGTATATGAACATGTTGTGATCACACTAGATTTTTTTGAAAAATATCAGCTATGTGGTTTTTGATAGAATTGATAATATGTGATACAAAGTCTTTATTGTGTTCTTCTTCTAGTGGTGGCTAGTACTGTAGTAAATAGCTTGAGGAACACTACTGCCACCATGTGGTAAGACGAGTAGGATTCTGGACCCCGCCCACAGAAGGGGTACAAAAAAGCTGTGGAAACAGAACATAGATGTGACCCGACCCGAACTGAGCCGACCTGAGCCGATCCAACCCGAGCCGAGCCGAGCGGTGGAAAAGAGGCATAAGTTCTGTTTCCACAGCTTTTTTGTACCCCTTCTGTGGGCGGGGTCCAGAATCCTACTCGTCTTACCACATGGTGGCAGTAGTGTTCCCTCAAGCTATTTACTACAGTACTAGCCACCACTAGAAGAAGAACACAATAAAGGCTTTGACAGAATGTTGTGAAAGAGATGTCATGCTATAATGAGTACCTCATGAGCTGTAATCTTTAAACCCAATTCATAATCCTACCTTGTTGCCTTCTTTAAACCCATGTATTTTCCAATTTAGTATTTTTACAATAAAGATGTATTAAAGCATATTTTATTATTTAGTTATGCACAAGGTGCTTGATAAAGTTGCAAAACCATATTTATCTGAGCTGCTTCAACCTTCCTGCCCTCCCCGATCTCAGATCAGCTGAGCAGTTGCTGCTGACAGTCCTCAAAACTTTTTAAATCTTATTTAAAAACACACATTTATTCCTTGGCTTTTAACACGTGATCTTATCTTTTATGGCATGTTAACACACCTGCAGTAAGACTGGTATATGTATTTATTTTTGTATGCTTTTTATAGTTTTTAATTAACTTGTCTTTTATGTTATTGTACAGCACTTTGGTTGACCCTGTGGTTTTTAAAATGTGCTTTATAAATAAAGTTGATTTAAAACATCACACTGTGATCTTTGAAACTGCCAGAGTTTCCCTGGTAAAGTTGCTGCTGGGTGGTAGATGGTAGATGGATGGTCTGTGAATTCTTTAACTTTAAACTGTCCAAAGGACTTTGGCCACTTTTAATTTTTGACTTTTTTTGTATGACTTCATCCTAGAACCAAATAATTTATAACGTAATAACAGTTGAGCAGATTCTAATAATCTTTATCTTATGATTCTTTAAAGGTCAAATGCAAATGGAAAGTTCTCTTAACTTCCAGTATGGATTTAAACACAATACACACTTCGCATTATAAAATAAGTTTAGGAAATTGAATGTTCGAGGACACCACTTAAGAAAATATAACGTTTAATAGGAAAAGTTTGAAGTGACAAACAGAAGTAACAAATTTCCATCTGGTGTCTCACGTCTTCCTCCAGAAGATGACACAGGTTGTTGAATTCTGGCGATTTTCTTCTGTTGACTGTAAAAGAAAAATGTGATTAATTTAGTCCAGAAACTGTTTTTTTTTTTTTTAAACAACACAGTGTGATCACAACATGTTCATATACTAAATGTATCCTGTTGGAGTTATTTGAAATAAAATTCAATGTTTTATAGACATAAAGACACCTCCATTAATTTTCTCCCTTGTTTGTATCACATATTATCAATTCTATCAAAAACCACATAGCTGATATTTTTCAAAAAAATATAGTGTGATCACAACATGATCATATACTAAATGTATCCTGTTGGAGTTATTTGAAATAAAATTCGAATTTTTATAGACATAAAGACACCTCCATTAATTTTCTCCCTTGTTTGTATCACATATTATCAATTCTATCAAAAACCACATAGCTGATATTTTTCAAAAAAATATAGTGTGATCACAACATGATCATATACTAAATGTATCCTGTTGGAGTTATTTGAAATAAAATTCAATGTTTTATAGACATAAAGACACCTCCATTAATTTTCTCCCTTGTTTGTATCACATATTATCAATTCTATCAAAAACCACATAGCTGATATTTTTCAAAAAAATCTAGTGTGATCACAACATGTTCATATACTAAATGTATCCTGTTGGAGTTATTTGAAATAAAATTCAATGTTTTATAGACATAAAGACACCTCCATTAATTTTCTCCCTTGTTTGTATCACATATTATCAATTCTATCAAAAACCACATAGCTGATATTTTTCAAAAAAATCTAGTGTGATCACAACATGTTCATATACTAAATGTATCCTGTTGGAGTTATTTGAAATAAAATTCGAATTTTTATAATTTATTTTCGTTGTGCAAGCACAGTTTTGGAAGGAGTCAAAGCGAAACTACTTTAAATGCAGCATATTTGACCACTACGTGACAATATTAAAGCGTGGTTAAGCTCAGGAGCCCTCGTACTATAAAGTCAGCTATGAAATATATTTTATATCTGTTCATTGAGCTACATTTAAAGACATAAAGCCGCCCGCGCGCCGCGTGTTGCTCGTGGCGAACCTGCTTTTTAAAATCCTGCAGTTTTGAGCAATACGTGATTTTATTAAGGACACGTTCAGCTGAAGACCCATCTTTGCTATAAATTTTAAAAATAATAATTGTTTTTACCGTGTTATTCATGTAAAGTCCTGCAGTGATCACTTCACTCGCTTCCGTGAAAACTGCTCGAGTCTCCTCCTTCCTACTTCCGGAGCGGGTCAGCTCGCCTCAGTACACCTCTGAAACCAGCCCGAAAATCTCAAGAAATCTCGCGCGGCTTAGCACGGAATATCCGGTGGAAAAGGATGAAAGGGGGTCTCTGCGACGCACATATGACGTAACATCCGACCCGAGCCGACCGGTGGAAAAGGGGCATAAGCAGTGTTGCCAGGTGAGAAATGTAGGATTATCGTACTAGAGCCCCAAAATTATCGTATTTTGAGGGAAATTATCGTACACCCGTCAAAACCAAAATAACAAGTATGCACTATAGTCACTCTGTTGTTGAATTGCGTCTAACAGGCACTCACAGCGTTGTGGCATCAGTACGGGTGGGAACCATAGACAATAATACGTATTAATGTCTGGTGGCAACTAATGAGCCCGCCCCCCGCGCTTCTTGTTTTGTTTCATGGCGGTTTTAATTTAATAACTCAACTAAATTCTGTCTATTAAGTTTGTATTTTCAAGGAAATAATAACCTGATATTTAGCTTTACTGATATCACTACTAAAAACATCCCTAATTGTAAATTTAATATTAATTTTATTTATTTATTTTTGTTAATGCATTCTTTCTGTTTCATACCTTGGACATCCCATAAAGACATGTTGAACCGTTCCAGGGAGATTGCTGGTGCACATGTCACAAAAAAGTCCTGTTGCAAGCTTTCCAATTATTTTAAGAGATTTATTAAGGTCTGTGTGTCCTATTCTAATGCGAGTAAGTTGTTTCTTCCTGCTTTCCTTGTATATCCTACCTTTTTTGTTGTGTAAATGTCTTCCTGTATCAGTAATGTCCAAGGTTTCCTGCCATATTTTCTTAATATATTTCTTAATTATCATTTAACATTTAACTTTATATAAATGTTCTCTCATTTTCATCACTTCTTCCAGACCGGTGTCACACGAGACACGGCTCTGCTTTTTCTTCTTCTCTAACTCATGGGGCGGGCGCAGCGGGCTATTCAGCCAATCATGGCCGTTGTTCTGAGGCAAACGCACGCACGTCACTCTTTAGGTCACATTTAGAAAAGCACGATTGGCTGGAATTTCAAGATGCATTCAGGGTTCACAAAAAAACTCTGACAGACCGTTGCGGCAGGCTGATGGAAACCGATCACAACTACACATTCAAGGAACGGTCAAATTATCGTATTTTTGGCCTTTTTCGGGATTATTGATCGTACATCGTACAGAGGGCAAAATTATCGTACAAATACGATAATTATCGTACACCTGGCAACACTGGGCATAAGAGAAGGCTTCTCCCTCTTAATATAAACAGCTTCCTTCACACCCTCTTATTATTTTCACACCTGATGGGAACAGAGGAGCCTCGTCTGTGAATTAGACTAACAAAGACCTTAAGAAACCCCTACTGTTAAGGTGTGAGGTGTGATTTGTCAATTTACATAGGTATGTGTGTATCTTATCTCGGCCTTTAAAACCTTACTCATACACTCTGCTCTTTGAAATGAGAAAGCTCCTCGGATGAGAAGCGAAACGTCTTCTGTTACAAATACAGTAAAGTCCATGTTTCTGTATTGAACACCTTTTTTTTTACTTTTAATGAACAAAAGTCAAATTGTGACAATTATTCTGTATTTCACCTTAAAGTTTATGGTAATGACCAAAACAATGGTCAGATGTTTCCCTTTTTAATGATTCATTACAGGTAAATTAATACAGTACAGTAAATAAGATACAATTAGTTTTAGCAGACGTTTCCCTTATGATTGAGATGAGTGCTCTCAAAAATTAAATCTTTTTACAAATGCATGAAAATAAACCAGAAAAGTTTGTCTTCTGTTCTGTAACTGTGGCTTCTGTCCCATGTTTCTCACTGACAGACAGTGGACATTCATAAGGAGAAGGTGGCACGTCGAGAAATCGGTATTCTGACCACAAACAAGAACACGTCTCGCACCCACAAGATCATCGCTCCGGCAAACATGGAGCGGCCCGTGCGCTACATCCGTAAACCGGTTGACTACACTCTGCTGGACGATGTGGGACATGGTGTCAAAGTAAGAAACATTAACATATACTGTACATCCTTAATTTATTTTACAAATACTCTTTAGTAAACCAAAGAACACTAAACACTGCTTGTTTTTTTTTAATCTCACTTCACCTAAGGAACATCAATAAATGTAACCAATATCTATTTTAAAAAACTGTAGCTGATAAAGGATCAATCTTTGTGCCCAGTAAGATCCTAAGCTGGAATTTATTAGGTGTTTTTGTGTAAATGTGTGAGCTAGAGGGAGACATCTTTGCCAAGTGTTACACTGTCATGTCCACTGTTGATTTACAGAAGCCGGGCTCTCTCAGCTCCCCTCCTTTTAAACAAAAATATGTTTTTTTTCCCTCCCCAATCCCCCTTTCTCCATTTCAAAAGGCTGTTTGTAATTGTGCACCCAGTCATGTGGGTGTTCTTTGATTTGGCCTCTGCATCTCTACATGTTGAGATGGTGGCTGTCCACTTATTTAAATTCAAAAGCCAATGTTTCCTTGGCTCACGCTCAGGCAGATTTGGCTCAACTCACCATACAAATCAAGCTTCAGTCAAGAATGAAGGAAATGGATGAATCTTCAGAAATCAGTGCAAGTGCAAGAAAAAAATGACTGACTAATTACAAACTCTAGGTCTCTATTTGAATACATTTTAAATTCAGTTGTGTTAATGTTACTTTTCACATTTGGCTCTTTTATTTAAAATATATTTTCCTAGCCATTTGTGTGTGTTTATGTTCATGGCTGTGCATCTGACAGAAATGCACATTCCAGTTGCTGTTTTTCTCCTGCACACATCTGTGAATATTTCGGAAGGATAAACCTCTACAGTCCCGTCACCCTTGTAACAAGTGGATTGTTAGCTTAGGTTATGTTCCCAGGGGGATATATTTGGGTGTGACACAGGCTGAGAATGGGTTAGGGAGATGCACTCGCTATGTAAATCTATACTGCTACAATAAAGTTTATAGTAAGCAACTACATACTGCTTTAACTGTCCATTCTGTATAGTTGGATGAAGACGGAACAGATTGAAACATGGTGGCAGCGGTCATGAGGTTAGCCAAAGTACCCTGATGCATGCTCAATAATCCAGGCAGAAAAATCTAAAAAAGCTAAGTCTGGTCCTCTGGACATTCAAAAAACAAAACAAAGCAAAAAAATTGTAGAAACGTTTTGTCTTTCGTCCGAAAGACTTCCTCAGTCTGAGATGCTGTATTCAGCTCAGTCTTATAAATAGCACCCTCTCACAGTGGATCAACCAGTTGGCTGATGACAGCCTGAAACCAGCTGCTCACATGATCAAGGAGGACCATCAGCCTAACGATGGATCGTTAGCACCCTGATGGTTGTTTGCTATTCACAGAGGGCTGAGTGATACTAGCAATAACAGCATTGTAAGAGGGGGACAGTTGAACCCGGAGGCCTCCACCTCTGTTTAATGATGGACGGTTTCTTTTCACAAAGATGGCCTCCTTTACTCCTCTCTCAAACCATCGTTCCTCTCTATCAAGGATGTGAACATCTTCATCCCTGAAAGAGTGACCGCTGGCCTGGAGATGAGTGTAGACTGCAGAGTCCTGACCTGATGATGTTGATCTTCTGTGCTGGGCCATCCTTTTGGCCAGTGGCTGTTTAGTTTCCCCGATGTAAGACTGATCACAGCCCTCCTGACACTGAACAGCATACACAATATTACTCTGTTTGTGCCGGGGGACTGGATCTTTGGGATGAACCAGTCTTTGCCGTAATGTATTTTGGGGTTTAAAAGCCACTGGGACGTTGTGTTTAGAAAATAAACGTCTCAATGTCTCTGAAACTCCCGCAACATACGGAATGACCACTGGTCTGGGTCTGGGTTCCTTCTTTTCACCTGATGGTTGGCTGGAGTCCTGTTTGGGTTTCTTCTCTGCTTTCAGGAAGGCCCAGTTAGGATATCCACATTTCTCTAGAGCCTGTTTTGTGTGTGATTTCTCCTTCTGTCTGGCTCCTGAGTTAGTGGGGACGCTGTCTGCTCTGTGATACAGAGTCCTGATGACTCTAACTTGTGCTCCAGAGGGTGATGGGAGTCAAACTGTAAATACTGGTCTGTGTGGGTGGGTCTGTGTGGGATAAATCATAGCACCTGTGGAGCGCAGCACTGACTGGATAAGCAGCATGGTGTCATTGACAAAGCCAAATGGAAAGCCAAGGATCTGTATAAAACCCAAACCATTAAACAAAGCACTGAAAATGAGCCATTTTCCTCTTCCCACCATTGATGACATTCTGCCAGGCCTCTCAAAATCCAAGGTATTTACTGTTTGTGAGGTGAAACATGGATTCTGGCATGTCAAATTGGATGAAGAGTCCAGTTATCTCACCACGTTTGCAACCCCATTCAGACAATACCATTGGCTCAGGATGCCAATGGGTATAAGCCCAGCTCCAGAAGTTTTCCAAAGGAAACATGCAAGCACTAAAGGGCGTGCCCGGGGTGCATGTCATTGCTGATGATATACTGATTTCTGGTGGGGGAGACTCAAAGGAGGAAGCTGAAAAGGATCATGACAAAAACTAAAGATGTTTTCTAATGAGGTGCAGACAAAGAGACATAAATACGGGCAGTCCGTGAGCTGCCGAGGCCCACAGATGTTAAGGGTGTACAGAGGCTTGTAGGTATGCTAAACCACCTTTCAAAGTTTTGTGATAATCTTTTTGAAGACTGGGAAGTTTTGAGACAACTTGCACACAAAGAGAACATGTGGGAATGGACAGAGGTGCATGAGACAGCTTTAGAAAGACTGAAAGATAAAATAACGAATGCACCACTACTCAAGTACTATGATCAAAATGAGGAGCTAACCCTGCAACGTGATGCTTCAGAGACAGGACTAGGAGCAGCACTGACACAGAAAGGGAAACCTGTTGCATTTGCAAGCAGAGCGCTGACTCCCACAGAAAGGGGTTATGCCCAGATAGAAAAGGAATGTTTGGCCATAGTGTTTGGTACAGAAAAGTTCCACCAGTATATTTATGGTAGAAAAGTGACTGTACAGAGTGACCATATGCCACTGGAAAATATTGTGAGAAAACCACTGCTTAGTGCACCAAAGAGATTACAGAGAATGTTACTCAGGCTACAGAAATATGATTTTAATGTGATCTATGTGCCTGGTCGACTCAAGACATGTTTTAGCTGACATACTAAGCAGAGCTTATTTACCTGACAGCAGTCAATGGTCACAGAGTCGGAGATAGATACTGTTAACATAATTTCCTACCTGCCCATCCTACACAAAGACTGACAGCCATCCGTTATGCAAAAACCGAGAACTCAAAGTTGAGTCAGAGTCAGAGATTATTTATTGTCATTCGCACCACATGTGGTACATGTGATAGAACGAGATTATGTACACAGGGTCCCAGTTACATCCAACAATAAAATGTAAAAGAAGAACAGTAATAACATTTAAAATGTGAACTAAGAAAAACATCAGCTAAAAATACACTAGGCACTAATGGCATAAAAACATTACTTCGAACAGCAGCACAAACATGAGTCTGTGTGAACAGATGAGCATGAATGAACACAGCAACATGAAACAGATCAGCAGCAATATGAAACAGAATCGGTGACAAAGGGCAACCTTGGCGGAGTCCAACTCTCACTGGAAATGAGCCTGACTTACTGCCGGCAATGCGGACCAAGCTCTGACACCGGTCGTACAAGGACCTAACAGCCCATATCAAAGGGCCTGTTACCCCATACTCCCGGAGTACACCCCACGGGGCCCCCCGAGGGACGTAGTCAAATGCCTTCTCCAAGTCCACAAAGCACATGTAAACTGGTTGGGCAAACTCCCACGCACCCTCCAGGACCTGCTGAGGGTGTAGAGCTGGTCCAATGTTCCACGACCAGGACGAAAACCACACTGCTCCTTCTGAATCCGAGGTTCGACTATCCGACGGACACGCCTCTCCAGAACCGCTGAATAGACCTTACCAAGGAGGCTTAAGAGTGTGATCCCCCTATAGTTGGAACACACTCTACGGTCCCCCTTTTTGAATAAGGGAACCACCACCCCAGTCTGCCAATCCAGGGGGACTTCCCTCGATGTCCACGCAATATTGCCAGTAAGCCAACACAACCCCACAACATCCAGAGCCCTAAGGAACTCCGGGCGAATCTCATCCACCCCTGGAGCCCTGTCACCGAGGAGCTTTTTAACCACCATGGTGACCTCCGCACCAGAGATTGGAGAGCCTGATCCAAAGTCCCCAGGCTCCGCTTCCTCAGTGGAAGATGTACCAGTGGGATTGAGGAGGTCTTCGAAGTATTCTGCCCACTGACTCATAACATCCTGAGTTGAGGTCGGCAGCAAATTAAGACAATAAAAACATACAAAGCATACACAAAGCAACATAAAAACATACACATACCAGTTTCACGGCAGGCGTGTTAAGATGCCATAAAAGATAAAATCATGTGTTAAAAAGTCAAAGAATAAAACTGTGTTTTTAAAATAGATTTAAAAACGGTAATATCTTTGATGTCACTTCCTCTGAAAATTCATAGATTTCATCCTTGGGTGGCACTGGTCTGTCTGTGTGCTGGTCTTCTGTACCCTAGGATTTCACTTTAGCTAAAGCGACAGTGGACCTGTCCGTTTCCACAGAAGAAAATTTAAAATTAATGCTAACGTGCTAACGTTCGCTTTAGTCTAAAACTGCTACTGTAAATTAAAATTTATTACTGTACCTGTTTGTACGTTGTTCGTTTTCTCTCGTCGTCGTTCTTCGTTGTTCTTAGTTCGCTGTTCGTAACTCTCTTCTCTCATCAATCAAAGTGGAAAACCACGAGGCACAAAATGGCCGCAGCCCTTTAAATAGTTACCGCTTTACCTGTACGGATCCCTCCGCCGCCAGCTGCAATGCGGCTGTGTGTACATCCGCCAGAAGCCCAGCCCCCCCCTCTCGCTGGCGGTACTTTTCCACTGCCATGCGCAGTGTCACGCCCATGCCCAACCAGCAACAGCCAAAGGCAATCCCCTCCCCCACCTCGCCGATTGCCGTTTTGTGACGCAGTTTCGCCGTAGCTCGATTATATACCTGTAATGGGGCTCGTTCGTAGGTCGTGTGCCGTAGGTCGATTATATATTTTTAACTTGGTTCGTTCGTAGGTCACATATTTTCTGCCGTACGTCGATGGTATTCTTCTACTTTAACTCGTTCGTAGGTCCCGTGGTTCGCAGGTCGATGGAGTCGTAGGTCGGGGGTTCCCTGTAT
>JBBPBX010030135.1:0-20464 GCA_038048925.1 Garcialebias charrua
ATTAATCAGTTCAACATTTCTTTTCACTGCTATGCCGACGACACACAGCTTTACATCAGGACTGGAACATCATCATCATCCCTATCTCCGTCTTCACTCACTGTTCTCTCTGCCTGCCTGGAGGAAATAAAGGCATGGATGAATCAGAACTTTCTTCAATTAAACTGCTCGAAGACTGAGGCCATATTGATTGGCACCCCTCACCAGATACAAACATCAACTTTAACAACAATCTCCTTCTCTGGTCAAGACATCCCCCTCTCCACCTCTGTTACAAATCTTGGAATAAAAATGGACTCTCATCTTACATTTGAAAATCACATTAAGCATCTGTTTAAAACCTGCTTCTTCCATCTTCGAAACATCTCCAGACTTCGCCCATCTCTGACTTTTCCTGATGCTGAGAAACTCGTCCATGCCTTTGTCTCCTCCAGGCTCGACTACTGCAACTCCCTGTTTATTGGTATCCCTGGCAAAAACCTTCAGAAACTTCAATACATTCAAAACAGTGCAGCAAGGATTCTGTTGAGAGTTCGTAAATTTGAACATATTACACCCATTCTCCATAACCTCCATTGGCTTCCTGTCACCTACAGAATTCAGTACAAAACTGCTCTCATTACCCATCAATGCTTGCACGGCACTTCACCTGACTATCTAAAGGACATTCTTGCACCATATTCATCCACCCGGTCTCTACGATCACAGAACAGTAATTTCCTTCATATTCCTCGGACCAAATTGAGGACCATGGGAGACCGAGCATTCTGTGTGGCTGCCCCCCGCCTGTGGAACTCCCTCCCTGATGACCTGAGAGCTCCACAGTCACTGGTTGACTTTAAAAGCAGCATAAAGACCTTTCTTTTTAAGCAAGCCTATTCTGCCTCCACATGATTTTATCTTTGATCTTAGCTGATATCATTATTGATTTTACTTGATTTTATCACTTGTTTTATTTTATTTATTTTTTAAGCAAGCCTAATCTGCATCCACATGATTTTATCTTTGATCTTAGTCGATATTATTATTGATTTTATTTGATTTTATCACTTGTTTTATTTTGATCTTTGCTTTATTACACTTTGTAGCACTTTGAGATTTTTATTAATGAAAAGTGCATTATAAATGGAATTCATTATTATTATTATTATTATTATATTGACTGTCACCTAAAATTTTATTTTTAATCCAGAAATTGGTTGAGTCTGGTCACAAATAATTTTTCTAGAATTTTTAAGAATTGTGACAACAAGGATATGGGTCTATAGTTGTTGAATACACATTTATCACCATTTTTGAATAGAGGAACTACCTTTGCTATTTTCATTCTGTCTGGAAACTCTCCTGTTAAAAATGACAAATTAAATTACATATAAATGTAAATGAGTGGGAGTGGTGGCACAGAGGTTAAGAAGGTGAGCTTGTGATCGGAAGATCGCTGGTTCAAGCCCCGGTATCACCGACATCAAGAATGTGGGTGGGATAAGTGAAGCAGTCACATCTGTCTCCTCCCTCATCTGCCCCACTCTGGGCCCTTGAGCAAGGTCCTCAACCCACATCACCTGCTCCCCCGGGAACCCTAGACAGTAGCTCTCTGCTCCACACAGAGGACTGTGGTAGCTCGGTGGTCTGTGGCTGTGTCAGGAACGGCATCCGGCATAAAAACAATTGCCAAGTCTTTGTGCGACTAGTTCGCTGTGGTAACCCCTGACGAAGGGAGAAGCCGAAAGAAGAAGAAGAAGAGATATATATGTAAATGGTTTAATAACATGACTCATTATTTCCTTCACCACCATCATATCCATTTCTTCAATCTTTTAATTTTTTGTCAGTACATTTTTTAACTACATTCATTATTTCTTCTTTATTAGTTCCCTTTAGAAACATACTGTTCACACAAGTATCGCTAATTATCGAACTTACATTTTTCTCCACTTTTGGTATTGAAGCCGCAAGGTTAGATCCAACATTTACAAAGTAATTATTAAATCCATTTACAATTTTGTAATCATCATGTATTTCCTTGTTATTTTCCACGTAATGTTGAGAAAGACCCGCACTAACCTTTTTTTAGAACACTATTCATTACTCGCCATGTTGCCCTCATATCACCACTACATTTATGTAACAATTCACTATAATATTCTCTCTTACGTTTTCTTATGATCCTAGTTAACTTGTTTTTGTACTCTTTATATTTATTTTCTGCCTCAAGTGTTCTAGATTGCAAAAAACATGAGTATAGATAGTTCTTTTTTTTTTTTTACATGCATTTCTCAGTCCATTTGTCATCCATGGTTGATCAATGGTATTTTTCTTTATATTAATTTTTTACACACAATTTTTCATACAAAACTTCTAGAATATTCATAATTTTTTTCTTAAGATAGATTTACATCATCTACATACACATCATCCCAAATTTGTTTTTCTAAATCATCTTTAAATTTATCTGTTTTTTTAGATGTGTTTATTATTTTGTTCTTTCTTGTAATTTTTTTCATAGGAATTTCATCATTTTTGTAAATTGTAAAAATTGGTAAATGATCACTTAAATCATTCATCAAGAGACCACCTATCACATCACCATCTGTGATATTTAAAAAAATGCTATTGATTATTGTAGCACTGTGTGATGTGATTCTTGTTGGATATATCAGTGGGAAAAAAAACTCACTACACATTGAATCCATAAATGTACTTATGTCTTTTGAGTCAGCCCCTGTCTCCAGATCAATGTTAAAATCTCGCATAAAAAACTTTTTTGTTACAACTTTTAACTAATATTTCCAAGATTTTATCTGTGGATAATTCAATTTTTGATCCAGGTGATCTATATACACAGCTTATTATTATGTTTTTATTTTTCTTATTTATTATTTCTATTGTTATATTTATAACTGTTGGAATAATCTATGGGCGCACTGGAGTGAAATTTTAAACAACAATACCAATGTGTGGAAGTGTTCACTGATGACGCACAATACATCTGGTACAGATCGGATGATGTGTCACTGAGACATAACGGTTTGAATATTCTAGGGGGCACACAAGAAAAATGTAGGGGGCACTTTAGAAGCTATTGGCCATTTATCATGCATTTGTGTTCAAGGGGTGGATAATGATCGATCATAGTGATTTTGGTGCACATCGGTTCAAATCTGTGGAATTTAGAGTCAAACGTATGGCGACGGCAACACTTCTGATTTCGTCACGCCGCCACGCCCATATCCTCCAGCAAAAACTGTTTTTAATTGAAAGAAAATGAGCAGTGCTGGGTATCGCTAATCCAAAAATTAGTTCCGCTATTTCTAAAGCACTTATTAATTTATTTAGGTCCGCAATTTCAAAAGCGCTTATGTATTAGCAACGCTAGCGGACGCTAATGCTTATAAGCTAACGTGCTAATGGCGAACTACTTTTTTTAAATCCAGCAGATTTCACTATTTCGTGAAACTGTCAAGCTCAGAAAAACTTGTGCTATAACGTCAGTTATGAAATATATTTTTTCTCAGCAAAGAAATAATTGTTTTTACCGTGTTTTCTTGGAAAGTCCTTAGCTTCTGTGGCTGTCGCGGACGCCATTTTGAACAGTGCTAATGGCAAACAACTTTTTTAAATCCAGTAGATTTGACCATTTCATGAAACCGTCAAGCTCAGAAAAACTTGTGCTATAACGTCAGCTATGAAATATATTTTTTCTCAGCAAAGAAATAATTGTTTTTACCGTGTTTTCTTGGAAAGTCCTTAGCGTTTGTGGCTGTCGCAGACGCCATTTTGAACAGTGCTAATGGCAAACTACTTTTTAAAATCCAGCAGATTTGACCATTTCGTGAAACTGTCAAGCTCAGAAAAACTTGTGCTATAACATCAGCTATGAAATATATTTTTTCTCAGCAAAGAAACAATTGTTTTTACCGTGGTTTCTTGGAAAGTCCTTTGCTTCTGTGGACAATTTGAAGCCATTTTGAAGAGGGCAAATGAGGCGCTGATGCGTCGCGTAGGCCGCTGAGAAACATCCATAAGTTCACCCTCCATGTTAAAAACTCTTCGTCTGACTCTTCGAAAACAAGCAATAAGGCTGCAGAGTAACACACTGGCTGCTAACTGCGCTCTCTCTAGCCAAGAGACTGAGGGGGACGCTTTTTTGTCACGGACCACATCCGGCGCTGACAGGATATGGTCTGTTAGCAGTCGTCCGGTTGATTTAAGAGCTCGTAAATAAGTTTTTTCGTTTTTACTGATAGATAATTAGTTATTAGCGGTACTGCATTTTAAATAAAAATAGCGCAAATCCGCTTATGAATTATAAAAGTTAGTCAATCCGCTGTAACGTTGACAAATTGTTTAGGTCCGCTATAAGCGGATTAGCGCTTTTGCGCTCCCTAGTGGTTTGGCGCCCACCTTTGTCAGTTATAAATTCACTTCGAGCTGTAAAAAGCTCCATCTTGAGTGAGAATTCCTCCTGAGGAATGTTTGTTCTGAAAAGCTGAATCAGAACCCATCATCATCACTCTGGCTGGTTTGACGCCGACGCTGGTACACAGAAAGTGTAAGCACCCCGGCGACCTGATGTTGGAGAGAGCGGAACGAACCAACCGTCTCTGTCCATCGTCTGGAAACCCTCTCTTAGCAGAAGAAGACTTCAAAGATAATGAGTGCTGTTTCTTTACAAACGTGGATGGACGAGTCGAGCTGATGCCAGCAGAGGATGTGCTGTCTGGTCCATTCCTTCCTCAGATAACTTTTACTCCATTCATTCTTTTTACTCCTATTCCTTATAAACTCTATATCTTCCTAAGCCAGTAACAACTTTAAGTCAACGCACCTACAGTATAAGTAAACATGTCAACTTTTACTTGTCTGTTGTTTTAAATTTGAATCTGCCTACAGTATAGGAAACTGATCGATCACTCAATCATGTACATATGTTGTGATGTAATTTAATGATTTGTTATTAAATGATTCTACCTTTGGTAGGTCAAATATAATAAAGTTTCTTGTCAATTGCATCCTTCCACGTCACAGAATGTATTGATATTAAACTGAAAAAGAGAGAACTCGTTAAATTTGATGATAGTTTGTGTCAGTCTAAACCCTGTTCAAATTTACATCTAAAATATAGGTAAGAGCAGTAAACTGACTAAGTGCCTATATTATTACAAAAGTCTAGAAGGACGCAGCACAGGACAGGATTTATAAATGTTTCATGACTTTTGTCATGGACTCCGGTTCAGGCTGGGTTCACCGTGTGGCAGAGGACAACAACACGATGTCACAACGCTGATGTCAGAGTGAGCAGCGAGCCCAGAGACGGCTGCAAACTGGGGCTGGATGCGATGACTCACAGGGTGGAGAAGGGACGCGGTGGTGCAGCGTCACTTTGACTCACCACGTCAAAACACGCCCTCACAGACACAGTGAGGGGTCTGTGGTGTACGAGCAGAGTGCAACAACGAGATCACACAAGACCAGAACTGTGGCTCTTCCAAACTTGGTTACAGGAGATGATTTAGTTTGTAGCGAGAGGAAAGCGATGCAAACACAATAACAAAGCACAAGAAGAAGAATCCATAAGGCTTGGGTTGCAAAGCACCTCTGGCAGTGTTCTGCACATCAGCCTCGTCCTCGCCACAACATGATTTACAACCGAACACGCTGTATCTCACAGCAAATTTACAATCTAAATGAAGTTTGTGGCAGAAGCAATAAAAACCTGCTGCTTGGTTTAGTTTGATCTAATAGATTTGAGTGTTTGTCGATTTTGGAGGAGGCTATTATTCATGAAATGCTATTTTGTTCGTCACATTATGCAAGTTTGTGCTCATTACTCAAACAATATGAAGTTATTTGTTTACAAGACTGTAGACCCACCAGCGTGCACAGAGGTCGACAGAGATTAACAGAAGAGTGGCACATTTTCTTCATCTTCATCTTCAGTTAGGACCTGAGCTGAAATCTATCAATCATTTTTAACAGCTGTTGGCTCAAGGGCTTTAGTCTCGATATAATTGAACAAATGTCGTGTGTCAAAGTTTCTGCTGGTTCATTAAAATGTGCTTCCTCCTGCAGAATAAACTCAGACTGACCTTTAAACAGCACTTTCTGCACAAAAAGCCAACATTAGATTCTACAGAAAGCTGTTTGGTGCCACTGATGCTGAAGCGCCGCCCGAGATGTGAGATGATAAAACGTGACGCTTTGAAAACACCAATCACTGCAAAATGGACAACAGTCTATTTCTGATTAACGCCTTCATTTTATTTATCCTTTACTTCTTACTCCTGATCTCCACTTTATTTTTTTAATTAGCCACCAACAAAATCAGAGAGGTGGGCAATAATTTCTTTAAACATGTTCGTGTGAGTTGGTCTGTTAGTAAAATATCTCATGAACCAGTTGACAGATTTTAATGAAACTCTCAGAAAGTAATCAATAGATGTGCATCTACAACTCTTTTACTTTTTATGCCATCCCAGTTCAAGATGGCCGCCACAAGTAGTTAATATTTGCAAACACAAAAATGATAAATTCAATTAAGTTGATAAATATTGAGATTTTGTTTGGTGTGGTAATAGTTGAGACACGCATTTTGAGCTCTAACAACCTATTTGTAGTCAACACTGTCGTTTAGTAAAATATTTCATCAACATTTTGATGGATTTATAATAATAATAATAATAATAATAATACTAATAATTAATTCAATTTATAACGCACTTTTCATTACTGAAAATCTCAAAGTGCTACACATATATTGAATGCTACACACATTCATAAACCGGTGGCGGCAGACTACCATGCAAGGTGCTTTCCAGTCCTACCGGTCCTACATTATAATAAAACTCTTGGGGAATAATCAATGGGAGTGTATCTACAACTGATTAACTTTGGAGCCATTTTATAGAAATGAGCGCTCCAAGCATCTTTCTTTAAAACTTTGGTGTACAAGACACTGATTGTAAAAAATAATAAAATAATAAAAATGTGAATTTAACATGAAAAACGTAGTTACAGTATTTGGCTTTTCTGTGAGGGTTCCTTTAAAAAACAAAAACTACAGTATTTCTCAATGTATAAGTCGCACCCTTTTACATAAATTAGCAAGACCTGTAACTTATACAGCGAAGCAACATATATATTTTTTACCAATATTTAAAATCCAGGTCTCTCTTGTAAATGAGTCCCTGAGGCTCAATGGGACTATCCTGTATAAATAAAGGTTGAATGAATGAACTTTATAATCTAATTTTTGGCTGAGATCTGACGATTTCATTCATTCTGACGTGGAAAATATTGAACACTACCATTTTCAGCCACTAGAGGGTCCTCGACTAATATGGCAAGCCAAGTGTCTCATTAATAGGTAAAAGTGGCCATTAATGAGACACTTGTCTTGCCATACCAAGTTACCTTCGTCTCACTCCGAACTCCTGGAGCAAACATCCAATCAGCTGCATTTCACTGTGACACCCAGGTGAAATGCAGCTGATTGGACCATTAAAGTCCATTTATTAAGGAAAAGTTCGACTGAGACACACCTTTACTATAATGTCGAGCAGATAAATAATTGTTTTTAAGTGTCATTCTTGTTAAATTATTCTTAAAGTCTTCCTGTGCACGCTCCCGCGGCTGCCGTTTGGCAGCCAATTGATTTTTGGCACAACACCGGCCCACATTTCCAGGTTACCAGTGGTGACGCATAATAGATGAAACTTATACGGCGAAGCAACTTATTTGTGTGTTTACCACTTCATTAGACACATTTGTCCTTGGGTGTCAGGAAAGGCGCTTTTAAATAAAATTATTATTATTTGGGCTGATGCGACAGACGGCGGTGCAACATGTATGACAGCAAGTCCAGTACAGCAAGGGCGGCCGTGGCGTAGTGATAATGGCAGTCGTCCCCCGATCGGAAGGTTGGCGGTTCGAATCCCGGTTCCCCACACCATGTGTCGTTGTGTCCTTGGGCAAGACACTTAACCCCGAGTTGCTCCCGGTAGGACTGGAAAGCACCTTGCATGGTAGTCTGCCGTTTCTGGTGTATGAATGTGTGTAGCATTCAATGAGTGTAGCACTTTGAGATAATGAAAAGTGTGTTATAAATTGAATTCATTATTACTTGTTTAGTTCCTCGTTCTGTTTAAAAACAAAACTTTTTTTGTATTTTCTCCTGGTGTCCGTCTGTTACAAACTGTGGAACGGCTGCAGCAGCGCCACCAACCTGAGACATCTGAACGGGGTCAGGAACACATCTGAGTCTTTTCACTATTCTTAAATTCTTTCAGTTTTCTCTGGCCAAGACCAGACGTTGTTTCTCTTAAAGAATGAGCAGCTTCAGGTGGTTTTGTGAGTTAAATTAACAAATATTCAACAGTGTCAAGTCCGGCACCAACAGTTAGTCCTCCAAGCATCCAGTGCTCATGCTGCAGGTGAACCAAAGGTTCTGCATCATCTGCTGAGATGCTCCACAAGCTTTCAAACTGTCTAACTGGGTCAAGTGAGAGCAGGAGAACTGGATTTCAGCTCGATGAACGCACGTCGTCTTAGATTTGTTGTGATTCTGATGCAGGTTCTGGTCCGTGGTGCTGGTACAGGAACACATGACGACAGTCTGCTCTCACCATTTTAATCAAGCTAAATTAATTTTCAGCTCCTTACTCACGCTCATTTCCCCTCTTAGTAATTATTTAATCACCCCCCCCCCCCCACACACACACACACACACAAACACACACACACACAGAGTTTCTTGTTAATTGCCATGAAAGTATTTGGAACGGCTCAGAATTCGTCAGTTTTGCACTATTAAACTTTTCAGTTATCTGTAAATAATTTCCAACAGACAGTAAGACAGTCATAGTTGACTTTATGTTTGTCTGTTAGCAAAATATTTCATGGGTCAATATGAGGAACTGAAGTTATTTCCTTTTCCATCAGACATCTTTAATCTGCCAGCAACATTTGTCAATAAATACCTTGTGTGCCGTCAGATGAGGACATGGTCTTTATTCATACACGGAGTCAATATTTTAAGCTTTCATATAAAATCTCAGCATGTGTGAAACTGGGAGCACAATCAGTGGGAGACGAGAGAACTGGAGGGACGGCTCCCGCTCAAGACCAGACAGCTAAAAGACACGCAGGACCACGTGCCTTTGACGTCAAAGGTTTCCCTAGTAAATACGCCACGTTGTAGTTTAAATGCTGAGTCAGCATTTCCACTAGTTTTTCTAGTCATAGTTGCTTCTGCAGGATGTTTGTAAATCAAGCTGCATGCTTTGAGTTATTCTAACCATTCTTTTATAAAACTTCCAGCTCCATCAATAATGTTTGTAATATTGGTACTTTTCAAATATTTCTCTTTAGATCAGAATGCCTCTTTGTTCTATTAGAGAAGCCTTATTCACTTATGCATGCTCACAACCACACACAAATAGATGCAGGGATGTATATGTGGGCATCGTATGTAGATATGTAGATGTGTATGTGAATACATATGCATGTATATGTATGTATGTATGTATGCATATATAAATGTAGGTATGGGTATATATATTTATAGAAATCTACTGCAAAGCCATTAATATTCTAAGTATTTTATGCATATGTATTTTGTTGCTGTGTTCTGTCATGTTCTTTGCAGGTTTACAGACAGCTGTCGGGTGTATTTGCCTTGTGCTCTCTTTGTGTATATTTTTTATATTTTGTAGTCTTACTTTCCTTCTTTCCTTTCTTTCTATCCTATTGAAAAAAAATCATAATGGTGTGAAAGGGATGGCTGTAAATTGAGAAGGGAGGCCATCTAGAAAAGGAAAAAAAAAAAAGATCAGAATGCCTCAGAAATACGTCAAGATCGCTTCAATATCTACCAAATATTGTTTTTAAATGTGCGTCAGCATATTTAATCTTCATCTTCCTACACTGCTTTTAGTTTTTGGCTACCATTCTGCCATATTTAGATGCTGAAATAGCAGTTTTGCTAATTTTAGCTACAATCTGTTAGTTTTAGCGTCCATTTTAGCTTTAGCAGTTGCTTTGGTCTTTTTAGCATCTGTTTAGCCTATTTTTGATCAACGTTTATTTTGTTAATTTTATTTTTAGCATTTCTTTTGCTAACCGGATCAGCTGTTCTGTTTATTTAAACGGCTGCTTTGCTCATGTCAGCCCCTGTTTTAATGTTTGAACTGTAAAAATTCAGCTTCTTCGGCATGTCTAGTCTGAGTTGACGTAATAATAATAATAATAACAATAATAATAATAATAATAATAATAATAATGAATTTAATTTATAATGCACTTTTCATTAATGAAAATCTCAAAGTGCTACTCATCTCTATTCCACCCAAACTCCATTTCAGACCCACAGTTTAATCAGCTGATGAACTACATGTTGTGCATTTCAGCCCCAGAAGCTTATAATCATTTTATCTTGAACTTTTTGTAAACCGTAATTTGTTCAGATTTAAAAAATCAAACACTAAACAGGTTTGGTTAAAATGGTTCCTGTGCTGTAAGAAGTTTCTGGAGCAGATGATCTCTCAGATCTTCACCCCTGAACGTTTGCAGGTTTTGACCAAAGTCTTTTTGACAGGAGGTTCTTCTGCACCTGATGTGACGCAAGAGTTTCTGCACTTTTATTGTTTATGGGTCACACTTTCTGATCTTTCTGGCAGTATTTCATAGAATCTTTTAGGTGTTTGGATCTCAGTTCAAGACATTTCTTTATACAGTACTTTACCCTGATTTAGTTCACATCCACCTGCAGGTCAGATGAAACTTCTCTGCAGCTAATTGTTCCTGAGGCAGGGAATTAAAGTGTTTGGCACCGACAGTTTCTCTGCTAAATCTAGGCAGAGCTGATGGTTGAAGCAAAACAGCTGATTTCCTTCAAACACTTAAAGTTACTTGGAAAAGTCTCAACTCAACCAAAAGTTTGAAAAACGTGAAATAGAACGAAAGTCTGAAAAATAAATCATGAAACTGAAACTTACAGGACATGAGAACAAACACAAGGCAGATGACAAATGAAGAACAGCTGAGTGACAGGAAGAAAAATGAAACAAACCAGGCTTTTCAAAGTAAAACAGGATGTGTGACATATATTTAAAGACCGTGTAAAGTGAATTTCAACATTTTCTTCAATAAACATTATAAATGTCGTAATTGTAATCTTGTAAATGAGTAAAAAGTCTCAAAATTGTAGCTCAATTAATTTTGGAGTTATAGATCAAACTGTGTATAAACACATTTCTCTTTCAGGATTTTTTAGGCGTGGTTTAAATGTGACCGCGTTTCGTCACGCGGTCACAAGCCCCACCCCCTGCAGCTCCAGCCGTTATAAATGCGTTCTTCGGTGGAGCCGTTCACTCGCTACCGACCGTCTCCCTCCAGTACTGGCGTGCTGCTGGAGCGACCACATGCCACCTGCACCTCCGCGCACCTCCGCCCCCCCCCCCGCGCGCGCGTGCGTGTGTGTGGCGATCAGACCCCGCATGCGATGTGACCGGTTCGGACCGCGAGTCCGCTCATCTTCTAAAATAGCGCTGATTATAACAGCGGAGTTATGTGTCCTCAACTTTAAAAACATAACCAGAGTTGTTAGTGCACTAAAAACAGCGTAACTCTTGGAAAAAGGAGCTGCTGGAAGCCAGAACTCAGATAAAAACAGAGCAGGTGGATCTCTGCTTCCCCCGTATGCCTCCCCACACAGCTCAGCTCTGAAGGGGGCTGGACATGGCGCAGTACTGCGCTGAAACCACGCCCACGTGCGACACGCCCCCAGCGTTCTAGAGCAAGGCAAAATCATGTATTTTCATGATTTTTGACACTTAATTTTATAAGGAAAACAATGTTTTTAATCAGTCAGATTTATATGGGTGATTAATAACACATATTTATGCCATGTGACAAACTAAAAACACAAATTTAATTTCACTTTACACGGTCTTTAAATCAAATACTTTATTCAAAATGTACATTTTAAACAACTAAAGTTGATCAATGCACTGAACAATAAACCTCTAACAGTCCCCCCTCCCCCCACTAAAAAATATATCAACTTAAATAAAAAAAGGGGATTAATTAAAGAATACAATATGAAACCGGATTACTAAAGGCCTGGTGTGAACTGAGATGTAATGTTGAGAAATGTTTGTTTTGGGTCAAATATTGAAGTTAACTCATGCACAATACCTCAAAACGTTACAGTCTGTTAGCACTCAGACCATGTGTTGGGAATGATCTTCAGCTACTACCACACCAAATTTTAGCCTAATATCAGTAAAACAGGCTGTAGACATTTTAGTGTTAAACTATGGCAGCCATCTTCAACCCAGCTGACTTCAGAAGTTAATTCATTGTAGATTTAATCATACGTTTCTGAGAGTTTATTAAATTCGTTCAGGATCAGTAATATTTTAGTTTATTGATGTCCCCATGTTAGGTTCTGGATTTTAACGTTTTTTGTTTGTTTTGTTTGTTTTTTAAATCAAAGAAGTGTTTGTTAGTTTCTCAGCATTAAATAAACTGCTAATTTCACCTTGGAACACCTTCCAAAACTGGAAAAAGCACCTTAGTTCATCATTCCATGTAAAAAAAAAAATAGTAAGTGGATTAAAAAGTATGAATAACATTCAGTGGAGTTTAAAGATTAAAGAAAGTCCCACTTTTGCAAACTAGACTTCCTGATTTTCCACCAGTGTGTGTATAAAACATCCACCGTCCTTCTCATCACAAAGTGAATCTGGTCAATCCAAGCAGACTGAGTCAGATTACAACCTGGAAGCTGCTGCTTGCATCACATTTACTGTAAAGTTGTCTCCAACGTCTCATGTGATTTTATTGTATATTTATTACAGACTGTTTTCATGTTGGGGAAATGTGCTCACACATCTGAGGGGACTGAAATTAATTTGCATTCACATAATCGAAGTCTACAAAATGTTAGAAAAACTTGACTTTGATTTCAAAGTGAGATAAATGGATGTTTCATGTTGACAAGAACGAAAAGGGCGGTGGGGTCTTTAAATCTTGTTCAGCTGAGGAGATTTCCTGATCTGATTTAACTGGCGCTCACTTTGAAGTCAGCATCTCGTTTCTTTCAGGGTTTGACAAACACAATTCAGTTTATTTAAGAGCAGAACCAAACTTGGCATGCTGATTTAGTCAGGAACATTATTTAGATGGTGACCGTCTAAAACCAAGCCAGATAAAATAATAAGTAGTTCAGCTGAATGATTCCCAAGCTGTAGAGAATGGATGAAATGGGATTAAACTGGCAAAGATAAATCAAAATCTTACTTTTACGGGTTGGTTATTTTTGGCAGATCACCAGTTCAGCCATATATTCTGTCTAAGATACAGGAATTTGCACGTAGGTACTTCTAAAAATGCCACTTCTTTTTAACTACATTCAGAGATTACTTTAAAATGTGTATGATAACATGTTTGCATTCAGTCCCGTTTGTGATGATTGCGTCTATACCCAGAAATAAGGACCAGTGAGAACAGAGACCAAGACTCAGGAGCAGGTTAATTGACAGGTGAGAAATAATGCAATAAGCCAGGGAGGGGACTGGAACCCAAAGAGGTTCTTGTAGTCAAGGGTGACATTGAAAATTCTCCTTGCAATGGAGGTCGGGGTCAGACATGGGGAGGGTTGAGGAGAAGGAGGTGCAGGTATTAAGGCAAGTGGTAGGAAGGTGTGGAGGCAGCAGATGAGGCACAGAGGAGCTCGAGGTCCACAGAGGAAGATTCAGGAAGCAGGAGGACATCAACGGTAACTCACTGGAGGCACGGAGGAAAATACAGAATCATCAACGTTTAGTTTTAAACACAAGTAGAAGGAACTAGACTAGCACTGGCAGGTAACGCTCCAGCACTGGCTGGATGTCTTCTGCAGCCTTTTATGCTCCTCGTGCTGTTCTGAATCTGTTGGAATCCTGGCAAAAACCAATGCAGACATGTTCCTGTTTTTGATTTTCTACACCTACCTTATAATCTGTCTGTTTTGCTACTTTGATATCTTTGTTTTAACTTGTTAAAAAAATCTGTATTTCTCTCTTGTGTTTGTTGATTGTCAAGGAAAATCTACTGTTGCTGTTGTCATCATTCTTTAGTTTGTAGACAGGTCTCTCTTGTAAATGAGTCCTCGAGGCTCAATGAGATTAACCTGTCTAAATAAAGGTTGAATGAATGCGCCTCAAGTTGAAGATCCACCGGTGTAGCTGATTAGTCTGACCGAGCAGGAGCTGTCAGAGCAGAACTCCCACACTGCTGAATAGACGGACACCAGTTTAGTTAAAGTTGTCCAGGTGTTTGTTCAGACCTGCTGCTAATGTCCTTTCTGTCCATGAGCTCACAGAAGACCCGAGCTGAATTACTGTGTGAACACTAAGAAGCTTAAATGTTGACTGCACTTTCGTGAAAATGTTCTACAGCTGTTTTATTGAATCTGTTCTCACTTTTTCGTTTCTTTGTTGGTTTGGGTTGTTGAACTTGAAAAACCGTAATAGTTTACGGTGTGTTATCAAAGAACGCGGGAAAATAATAGGGATTCAAATGAACGACATCATGGATCTTTTTAAGACCAGATCTATATCCAAAGCTTAAAAATATTGGCAGATCCCACTCATCCTCTACACGCTCAGTTCAATCTTCTGCCTTCAGGCAGAAGATGGCCTAGAACGAACAGATTAAAAAACTCCTTCATCCCCTCTGTTATAGGATTTTAAAAAAAATTAGGTTTAAAGATTATCTCCTTTTCTATGTACAGTATTCTTATCTTGAATCTTACTTAATGTTTTTAAAGCTCCCCTGACATGATCTTTCAACTTTCCAAAAAATGGCACAACATATATAAATATTAAGATTGACCTCTGACCGTTTTTGCTAAAATAATGTTAAATGAATGAAAATTCCTCCCAAAAACAGTTTAAAATTAGCGCCATTTTTTTAACACGATAAATAGGGATTTCGCCGTCGCAGGATGATGACGTCATAACAAGAGACGTCTCTACTGCGCAGCTTGAAAACAATGGAGGAGCTACAAACTCGATCCGTCCAATTTAGCCATTTAAAAGTTAATATTTTAGCGGATTGTCTGCAGAGAAGCCAAAGTTATTTCCAGTAAACAGCAGGTTATAATTTTTTTTCAGCTCCTGCTGGTTTTTGGAGACTTTTCACTTCAGGACGTGAGCAGCTCTGTGAGGACTTACAGCATAGTTTCCACAGCACTGAAATGGTAATATATTAGTTAATGGTTCTAATAATTATTCAACATTAATTTATAGTTTAAAAAATTAGTCCCTTTTAAAATATCTGTTAAATATATTATTCTTTTATTTTGTTTGTGTTTTCAGGTTTCCAGGTCTCCAGTCCATCACCTGAGGCTCTTCCTGAACCACTAGTACAACCCAGACTTTCACATCACAGCAGGTAAGATTGCATCAACGAAAAGAATAGTACTCAACAATATTCTTTGATGTAAATCTGTTGATTTTCTGTGGTTCTGATGAGGGAAGTGACAAAGTGGATGCAGCATTCAGCCCATAATGGACCCAGATGTCCCCTGCGTCCAGACCTACAACACCTGGACATCCAGGAGCGTGCACGAGGAGGTGGTGGAGTCTGAAGAAGTGTACAAGCAGCAGGATGAGGAGAAACTAGACAGATGTCCCCTGCGTCCAGACCTACAACACCTGGACAGGAGGGTGGACGAGGAGGTGTTGGAGTCATTTTTACAGAGCTGATGAAGTCAAACACCACTTGCTGATATTTTTTAAACTCAATTTTTTTTGATAATCTGTTCATATTAATGTTTCCCCAGAGGTTTTCATTTATTTGATAATATGGGATGGTTTTATTTTAATAAAATGTTTTTTTCAACATTCACCAATTTTGTTTTTACTAAAGTATGAGCTGTGAGTTGTAGATGCACGAATGAAATTAAAACAGATACACAAATATTCTCACAAAGAATAACTCAACACTAACAGATAATATAGTGTACTACTGTAACTTTATTTACACATAACTACAGAAACACTTGGTTCATTGTTATCCTTTTTTTTTCAAACAATATGTTCATTTGAACAGTCAGAAAAAATATTAAATTCATTGATTCATTTTCATCTCAATGCTCTGGCCAGTTGTAGTATTTCTGCATATTTTAATGTCTTGATGCACAAACGTAGCTTTCTGCAGCAGTCCTGATGTTCTACAGATCCTGAAGATGTCTCCATCTGTTGTTGAACAATATCAAGGTTTGTTCTCCACCTGGGTCCACTCTTCAGGTGAAGACATTTCTGTGAATTGATGATAAAACACACAGACAAACACAGTATATATTATATACAGTATACTGTATATTAAGACAATGGGTCAAACTAATGTCTTCAGACTCCACCACGTCCTCGTGCACATGCTCATGGATGTCCAGGTGTTGTAGGTCTGGACGCAGGGGACATCTGGGTCCATTATGGGCTGAATGCTGCATCCACTTTGTCACTTCCCTCATCAGAACCACAGAAAATCAACAGATTTACATCAAAGAATATTGTTGAGTACTATTCTTTTTGTTGATGCAATCTTACCTGCTGTGATGTGAAAGTCTGGGTTGTACTAGTGGTTCAGGAAGAGCCTCAGGTGATGGACTGGAGACCTGGAAACCTGAAAACACAAACAAAATAAAATAAAAGAATAATATATTTAACAGATATTTTAAAAGGGACTAATTTTTTAAACTATAAATTAATGTTGAATAATTATTAGAAACATTAACTAATATATTACCATTTCAGTGCTGTGGAAACTATGCTGTAAGTCCTCACAGAGCTGCTCACGTCCTGAAGTGAAAAGTCTCCAAAAACCAGCAGGAGCTGAAAAAAAATTATAACCTGCTGTTTACTGGAAATAACTTTGGCTTCTCTGCAGACAATCCGCTAAAATATTAACTTTTAAATGGCTAAATTGGACGGATCGAGTTTGTATCTCCTCCATTGTTTTCAAGGTGCGCAGTAGAGACGTCTCTTGTTATGACGTCATCATCCTGCGACGGGGAAATCCCTATTTATCGTGTTAAAAAAATGGCGCTAATTTTAAACTGTTTTTGGGAGGAATTTTCATTCATTTAACATTATTTTAGCAAAAACGGTCAGAGGTCAATCTTAATATTTATATATGTTGTGCCATTTTTTGGAAAGTTGAAAGATCATGTCAGGGGAGCTAACTGTTTGCTCTTATTAAGTTGTACCTTCTGAAATGTTTCATGTATTTTAATCTGTTATGGAGGTACTTTTTATTATTTTATCCTGTTTTATATCATAGTTTGTATGAATGTGTTGGCTGTCTCACTACCACTACCTGCTGTAAATGAATTGCCCCTTGGGGACCTAATAATAAAGTTGAAGTTGAAGATACAGATCATGTCCACTCCTCACAGCTCACATTAGGGCAGAATAATTCAGAAAAGGTTTTGACTAATCCAGAAGAATCTAACCTCACTGTGCTCCTGAATGCATTAGTTTTATATGTTATCATCATATTGGAGGATGCTCTTTGCAGATGATGTGGTCCTGTTGGCGTCATCATGTCTTTCTTGATTTCCAGCTCTCACTGGAGCGGTTCACAGCCGAGTGTGAAGCGGCTTGGATGAGAACCAGCACCTCCACATCTGAGGTCATGGGCCTCAGTCAGAAAAGGATGGATTGTTCTCTTCAGGTCGAGGTTCTGCCTCAAGTGGAGGAGTTCAAGTATCTCAGGGTTTTGTTCATGAGTGAGAGAAGAATGGTGCGCGAGATTGACAGATGGATTGGTGCAGCAGCTGGAGTATTGTGGACTCTGTGCCAGTCCATTGTGGTGAACAGGGAGCGGAGCTACAAAGAGAAGCTCTCTCTCTCTCTGTACTGGTCCATCTACATGTACGTTCCTCCCCTCACCTCTGGTCATGAACTCATAGTAGTGACTGAAAGAATGAGGTTGTGGATACAGGAGGTTGAAATGAGTTTTCTCTCAGAGATGGGGGTGGGGGATACTTATCCAGGAGAAACGCTGCTCCTCTACATTGAGAGAAACCAGTTGAGGGAGTTCAGGCATATGGTAAGGATGTCCTGTGGACGCCTCCCCATGGAGGTGTTCTGGCCGTGCCCACCTGGGAGGAGACACCATCAAAAACCCTGGACACGCTGAAGACTAATTTTTCGTCTGGCTGTGGATTATTCCCAGAAGAGCTGGAAGAGGAGGCTGTGGACAGAGATGTCTGGACCTCCAGACCTCTGCTGCCCCAAGACCCGACTCTGGAACAAGCAGAACATAATGGATGGATGATGATGATCACACTTTTACTGGGTTAACATACAACAGGTTGGCTGAGCAGCAGCAGAACTCAAAGAGACTGAGTGCTCACCTCATAAGACCGGCTCGAATCGTCTGAAGTTCATGAAATAACACATTCAGTGTTTCCAAACTGCAGCTTGAATCACTTCCTGCGGCTTCGTCTTTTTCAACAATCCATCTTTAATCTGTAAATAATATACGTCTACATTTGTTTTGAATTCATCCTCAAATGAAAAACAACTTCTCTTTAACTTGTTTCTTCTTCTGGGTGGGCTCAGTCCTCCATCTTGTGTCTGAGCTTGTTTGTTGTTGTTCACTGACGAGAGTTATAAAGATGGACCTGACGCTGCTGAGAAAAAAATGTTTTTATTTTACTTTCTTTATTGAAACCATCTTTAAAACCTCGTTCACTGAGAATCAACAGCATGGTTTGAAGGGACCCCCCCCCCCAGTTGCCACCATTTCTCATAAACCAACAGCACTTCCATCATTCCTGCATGTTTTAGTAGGGGTGCGAATCTCTCAGTGTCTGGAGAATGGATTAAATTCCAATTTTTGATGCACCGATTCAATTAAAATCGATTTTCGATCCTAAAATGATTTTCATTCCAGGATCGATTTTCGATTCTGAAACAATTTTCAATTGAAATCAAACAATAATGTAAACAAATAAAACATTTTTTTAAAACAATAAAACATTTATTTAAAACAATAATGTATGCTTGTCCATCCATCCATCCATTTTCTTCCGCTTATCCGGGGTCGGGTCGCGGGGGTAGCAGCCTAAGTAGGGAGGCCCAGACTTCCCTCTCCCCAGCCACTTGGAGCAGCTCCTCTGGGGGAATCCCAAGGCGTTCCCAGGCCAGCCGAGAAACATAGTCCCTCCAGCGTGTCCTGGGTCTTCCTCTGGGTCTCCTCCCGGTGGGACATGCCCGGAACACCTCACCAGGGAGGCGTCCAGGAGGCATCCTAACCAGATGCCCGAGCCACCTCAACTGGCTCCTCTCGATGTGGAGAAGCAGCGGCTCTACTCCGAGTCCCTCCCGGATGACTGAGCTTCTCACCCTATCTCTAAGGGAGAGTCCAGACACCCTGCGGAGAAAACTCATTTCAGCCGCTTGTATCCGAGATCTTGTTCTTTCGGTCACAACCCAAAGCTCATGACCATAGATGAGGGTGGGAACGTAGATCGATCGGTAAATTGAGAGCTTTGCCTTTTGACTCAGCTCTCTCTTCACCACGACAGACCGGTACAGCGCCCGCTTCACTGCGGACGCTGCACCTATCCGCCTATCGATCTCACGCTCCAGTTTTCCCTCATTCGTGAACAAGATCCCGAGATACTTAAACTCCTCCACTTGGGGCAGGACCTCCTCCCCGACCCGGAGAGGGCATGCTACCCTTTTCCGGCTCAAGACCATGGCCTCGGATTTGGAGGAACTGATCCTCATCCCGGCCGCATCACATTCAGCTGCAAACCGCTCCAGTGAAAGTTGTAAATCACGAACTGATGAAGCCAGTAGGACCACATCATCTGCAAAAAACAGAGAAGCGATTCTAAGGCCACCAAAACGGATCCTCTCAACACCTTGGCTGCGCCTAGAAATTCTGTCCATAAAAGTTATGAACAGAATCGGTGACAAAGGGCAACCTTGGCGGAGTCCAACTCTCACCGGAAACGAGCCTGACTTACTGCCGGCAATGCGGACCAAGCTCTGACACCGGTCGTACAGGGACCTAACAGCCCATATCAATGGGCCTGGTACCCCATACTCCCGGAGTACCCCCCACAGAACCCCCCGAGGGACGCGGTCGAATGCCTTCTCCAAGTCCACAAAGCACATGTAAACTGGTTGGGCAAACTCCCACGCACCCTCCAGGACCCTGTTGAGGGTGTAGAGCTGGTCCAGTGTTCCACGACCAGCACGAAAACCACACTGCTCCTCCTGAATCCGAGGTTCGACTATCCGACGGACCCTCCTCTCCAGAACCCCTGAATAGACCTTACCAGGGAGGCTTAAGAGTGTGATCCCCCTATAGTTGGAACACACCCTACGGTCCCCCTTTTTGAATAGGGGAACCACCACCCCAGTCTGCCAATCCAAGGGAACTGCCCCCGATGTCCACG
>JBBPBX010030136.1:0-27942 GCA_038048925.1 Garcialebias charrua
ATATCTATTTCAATTTACACATTTTTGTTATTTCTAAGGTGAATAAGCTGTGGCAGCCATCTTAATTAAACTGGGCAGATTTTAAATTTGCTAAAGGTGATTAAATGTGGTGGCCATGCAGGTACTCTTGACCCGGCCAAATTAACCCCTGCCCAGATGAAACGCAGGTATAGCCTGGCCCAGGCCAAAGGGAATAAACTGTTCTAGGTTCAACTGTACCTGCTAGAGTAAAATAGCCTAGGCCAGACTACACCCCTCCAGGCCAGAATATATCCATCTATAAGGGGCCGAGATGGGGTAGAGGTTGGGTAGAGGTTGGGCAGCCAACCTGGGACCCGAAAGTCTCAGGTTCAATTCCCAGCCATTCCCACAAGTCATGGTATCTCTGAGCAAGACACCTAATTCCCTAATAGTCTATATGCCACGGACATCCGTTCCAGCACCTCGGCAGTCATTACACAGTCGGCGCACTTCCGGTTAGCGGGAAAGACACGAACATAAGTGACTAAATACAATTAATAAAACATCAGCATACACACCAATAACAACTCTATACACATATAAAACCATATAAAATAATGGCGACGTTCCCCCTACGGATAGCCGCGATAAATGTTCGCCGAAACCCCCCCGCGGAACAGCTGTTCCCACCGGTGGGCGGACACAACGGTACTCACGTGTAGTGCCGGTAGCGCGCGGCCGCTTCCCGTTTCGGCTCGTTGTCATGGTTTGCTACTAGGAGCTAACGCTAGCAACAACGGAGGTGGATGGGAACCGGAAGTGGCGGGTAGGTGTTGCATTTTGCCGGAAGTACGTCACGCCCCCCCGTGGCATATAGGCTATTGTTCCCTGGGTGCTTACATAGTCGCCCACTGCTCCACAGAGTCACATTCAGTCCCAAAAAAACCGATCCGGTCTGGCCCCAGCCCGTAGCCATCATTTCCGAACCCCACCCGACCGACAAATTAACAGTAATTACAGGTCAGACACACCCCCACCACCCCCCTCCCGGACATTTTTAATTAAGCCTTGACTGCTTATATAGTTATTGACAGTCTGTGGACGTGCACGGCTGAATAAAAGGGGCCGAAGATCAAAGCTGAGCAAGTGTTTGTCCTTTCATGGCCGTCAAAGTGCATTAAATCCCTGCTTCTGACTGCATTCTGCATTATTCAGACACGGACCCTGCTCTGACATGTCTGCTTTGGGATCTCACCTTTTTGGGTCGTCGGCCATGCACGTCCACTGAGCGCAGCAACTGAATGAACGTCCATTTGGATGATTGATCGCTTCCTGGCAGTATAGTCCCATCTCAAGCTTGAATGAACTTTATTTTACCTCTTTCAATGCGGTCAGCTCGCGGAGAAAGGGCCATGTGCGGCTGCTGATTGTATGGCAAGCCATGTTGCCATATAATTCGATCGCGGCTGATCCGCTGACGCAACAAAAAGCTCGACACCAACCCGCCCGTCCAGCACATTATCAGCGCCCGACCTGGCCCAAATTTGGGTCAGGTTGGGCCAGGCCGGGCCGGGCTTTGGGCCCGGGTTAGAAAATACAGCTCTACTGCTCTGCCTGGGTGTATCCCAGGGTTAAATGCAGAGAACTAATTGCGCCATTGTATGGGAACATACAGTGACAACAACACATAGCACTTATAATTATATACCCATATACATCTAGAATCTGACCAAATCATACAACACTTTTATTTTTTTTAGAGTTTTAGGATTTAAATGAGTCAACTTATTCACATAACCTACCTGTCAAAGTTGAACTCCCAATAAAATGTTGAAAAATTAAGTAATTATTGTGTTTATGACTCAACAACACTACTGATATCATGGGGGTCTAATGTAGCCTGAAGTGTATGAATAGCAGTGCTGTTCCGGCTACTCGACATCATTGATGAAATCAATTGCGTAAATCCATCGACGCACACAGAATACAGTCGAAAAAGAATGTAAGGATAATGGCTGCATCCAGTCCGAACATTAAAGTCCAACACCCACCATGTTTTCAAATTGCATTGCCATTAATATTTATTAGTTTATTTAAAAATAATACAGGAGCGTTTATTTATATTGTAGAGAAATAACGCTAAATGTGTTATTTCATGATTTATAGCAGATTTTAGCAGAAGCTCCAGGAAAAATCTGCTCCTCTCCATATATGGGCATTCACGTCACTAAAGTGACGCCTTGGAGTTACAGGCGGAGTTATAATAAGCATTCATCAACTTCCATGACCGCTGCTCTGAGCAAGGAAAAAAAAAAGCGAGGCATTTTTAAATATTCCCTAAAAAGCTGCCTGTTGATTAATCCTGCTGTCGCTCACTGATGTCTATATTCTGAGCGAGCATCCACGTAGACATACTAGTTTAATTTGCTTGATCGCGACAAATTCATTCATTTCCGCATCGGCTTTTTATTCTCTCCCCCCGTGACCAGACATGTCTGGAGTACAGAAAGGCAGCCGCGCAGCGGAGCTCTGCGCGCGTGCTCCCTGCAACAAGGCTGGGACGGAGCAGAGCTGAGTCGGCACGAAGGAACTTCTTCAAAGGTGACCAGCGGAACGGGGAGCCAGAGACGCGCGGCTTGCTCCTCTGGGCAGAACGCGCGGCTTGCTCCTCTGGGCAGAATGAGAGCAGCAACGGTCCGCAGCGGTGTTATAAAATAAATAATAAATAAAATCAGAGCGCTGGTCCATATGTACACACAAATGCACCAGGAAATATGCAATTTTATCTCCCACTCTCATAAACCTCCATGGAAACTCACTCCTACCTTCTGCCTTCTGGGTGGAGATGTAACAAAAGTCACATGACACTTCGGCAATCTTCGGCCGAGTTTCCGGATTCATTCGGAACTGGGTTGTTTTTTTGGTTTTTTTTTAACCCTCGCCTGGCCCAAATGCAAAAATGAAAATAGACATCATATTAAATTACAGTAATTGTCCTATATGGTGAATTGTTACTGTCATGGTGGGTGTTGTCTTTTAAATGAGAGTACCATAGATGTGAAGTGGATCCCACTGGCTGGAATCGACCAAGAAAATGTCCAAAAACATCAAAGTTGTGGAAGTATTTCAAACTGAAACCAAATTATTTGGTTTTCCATTGACACTGCACAGTTAGCTGACCATAGTAGCACCACCGCCTGAAGCGTGGGCATCCTGGTGCGCTGCTCAACGACAAAGGCAGGAATAAGAGTAAGTCCTGTTGTTATAACGCTGCTTTGTGACATTAACGTTATATATTAAGATTAATGAAGATGGCGGTGCCAGTCACTGTTATTTTGTAAACGTCAGTAGTGTTGTCCTTGACAGAGAAAGGCATAGGAAACACACAGTAATAAATTATTATTAAGGTGAGACACTGCAGCCAACTGCATTTGTCATGCAGTGGTCAGTTGTGAGATTTGGGGCTGTGTTGCTTCTGTAATGTGGCTTTTTATATAAAATTGAAAGAAAACAAAGGGTCTCTTCAGCTGACAGGCCGCTCTGCCCTCCTTGTGTAATGATAGGGGAAACACTGACTGATCAACAGACGCATCTGTGCAGCTTCCGCAGTATTGTGGACTCTGTGCCGGTTGATTATGATCAATGAGCTGAGCTGCAAGGAGAAGCTCTCTGTTCACCAGTCGGTCTACGTTCTTCCTACCCTCACTATGGTCACAAACTCTGGGTAGTGTCCAAAAGAACGATATTGTGGATACAGGAGGTCAAAATAAGTATTTTCTGCAGGGTAGCTAGACTCTCCCTTAGATGGGGTGAGAAGTTCAGTTATTCAGTAGGGGTGCAACGGTACGCTAAAATCACATTTCGGTTCAATTACAAGGAGGGCCCGGTTCGGTTAATTTTCGGTACAAAAAAAGACAAAATGAAGATTTACAAAATGTTTATTTTGAAAATATGCCAAGTAAACAATATGTTTGTACAAAAATAAATTAAAGCAACCAATTTGGATGATATTTTAAATAAACGGCACTCTTTACAATAAATAAACTATACTAACAATAATAAAAATCTTAATACAATTGTAAGAATTATGAGGAGGTCAATATTAATACTGACCTCTTTATCCTTAATTAATCTACTTATTCAGATTGAATAGTAAATTCACGGATTCTCTTCTTTTTCAGTTTATTCAATATTTCTGTGATCTTTATGATGGATAAATAAACAGAGCCATTAAGTGACAAAGACGTTAACTTAGTTTGATATGTCAAAGAGACACTATCATTTATTTAAAATAAATCAACTAAATTAACACCATTACACTTGATTGACATGATTTCACTTTCTTTCAAATTAATACGTCAGCACACTTAAATTTAACACAACAGACATAAATATTGGATGTTAACATATTTAGTCTGTGGGCATTTCAGCTTAAAATAGTTTCCAGCTTAGATTGAGAGGGAAAGGGAAAAGGAGGAATAAGAGGTTGGAGAGATTAAGTTATTTATCTCGAGTGTAACCAGAGATGACACTTTCCATCCGACTTCGGCTAAATCCCAGGTACGTTTGTAAACAGCTCTTTACCTTTTGACGATGCGTCTGATAAAGATATCACCAGCCTCCCAGGTGCACAGAGTCCTTCCGGCCCTCGTACGTCTGAACTGGTCGTTTACTTCCAACGTCTCCTCGGATCCGCGTCAGCCGTCAGAAACATGTGGCAGCTTCTGGCCGACTTCAAGACGAGATGTTTCTCAAAGAAAGTTCATTAGGAACTTTGGAGCTTTTGCTCGGGGAACTGGATGGAGGCGTCCATCAGTTCTAGCTGACAAGTTAGTCTTTGGCTCTTGACCAAGCTTGACCAGCTGCAAGGCAGAGAGCTTTCAGGTCTCTGTCCATTCGAACTCTCTGTCCATTCAAAGACTGCGTAGACTCATAACAGCCTGTTATCAGTCCTTAGCTGAAGACGCCGGTCGTTAGCTCTTGACCACACGTGTCCAGCTCTTGGGAAAGTTCACATCTCTTGCAAGTTCCCAGCAACTCTGAAGCCTTTCAGCAAAAGCTTAGACTAGTACTTAAGGAAGGACCAGTCGAGGAGTTCATTTGTCTTATCATACCCAAGGTTAAAGCCAGCAGCAGAGAGAAATGTTTAGGAAAAAAGACAGATAAAGCTGGAGCCCTGCTCATGAGACTGTCTCTGAGTTTCTAAACAAAACCGTCCGGTCTCTGTGACCCGAAGGCTTCACCTTTAAACACAGCAGTGAACACAGTTTAACTCTTACAGAATGACACAGCTTAAAAGCACACATCATGAAAATGACAAAAGTTATTCTTTTGATCACATTAGAATAAAATCAAAGATAGAAATAGTCTCTTTTGGTGACTATATTTATCAGATTATAGCTAAATGAATGATTTTGTAGTAAATGTCTTGCTTTACTGAGTGGTCAGTAAAGGTCATCACTGGACAGTTCAAAAACCCTAGTTTGACCCTGGGTAGGTCCATTACATCTCCCCCCTTTTGGAAGCCATCGCCAGTCCTTGGGGATGGGGTCCAACACGAAAGGAAACCTTGAACTGTCTTTGATCTTGAAGTAATCCAGCAAGTGGAAAAGAAAAATCAAAAATTATAATCCCATAAAGTTTTGGAAATTCCATACTGTTCGGAGGTAATCCCATTGCGGTAAGCTTTTAATCCCTTGGAAAACTGAGTCTGTTAACTCTTGGAAAACAAAGTCTGTGATCCTTTGGAAAACAAAGTCTTATAATCCACAGCGATAATCCCACAGCAGTAATTCCACCACGATTAGAGTTGGTGATTTCATCAGCAACAATTGTTTTCATAATCAGCATGTAGAGGGGATCCCTCGATTGACGCAGAGGAGGCGACCCTTGGATGAAGGTTGAAGACCAAGCGTTGGAGCTGCAGGTCCCCACATCGAAGGTTGTTGGCTGGTTGGTTTCCAGTCAGTGCCACTCTGGTTCTATGTGTCATGCAATTATGTGGTTTTTAAGGTGGGCTTATGATTGGGATTTTACATTAAGCCTTACCTATATGCACCTGGTATGTAAGCTATCATGGTTTAGATCAGCTACAATTACCAATTAAGGGGTGGATCAATTCTGTAAAATTAGATATAGGGATTTGTACCTATAAAATTTTGGAGGGCTTCTGTAACGAAGGCCTCTAATTCCAAACTATTCCTCCATTCATTACTTAGTTTAGGTTAAACTAAAATAAAAATGAAATATAGTTTGATCTAAATGTCTGTTGTCTTTTAGACGAACGACGTAGGATTTGGTATTCCTAATAAATTTTGAAGTCTATGGCGAGACTCATCAAAATGAATAGACAATCTAGAATAGAAACGATCGAATCGGTTCAATTTAGAAATTATGAGACCAGTGTAGTTTATTGTACCTTGAGCAACTTTAAACTACATTGACTCTTCAACGATTGCGATTTAACAAAATGAACTGCATGTTGGCATAGTTAAATCCATATCATTCATTAACCAATGTTAATATAAAACCTTTTTGGCTGGGAGTGTTCAGAACCAAACAGTATCTCAACTAATGACAACAGTAATGACTAAACAACAAGGAAACAACGTTTCACTGCTTCGACACACTCTTGTCGTCAGATTCCAAAGTGCAACACACAAGAAAACAGGTCTCAACTTTATGACCGAGGTCAAATTAAATCTCGTGGATTTAAACGGTTGTTAAGGTTAGTTTTTTGTTGTGGGTTTTAGGCTTAGCGTTTCTAAGTTCAAATTGGACAATGCGACTTATAGGGTGGGAAATATGGTAGTTTAAACCTGATTAGTTTATTTACTAACTTGTGTTTGGACGACCTTATTATCCCATGAAGTCGGTGAGTTTGTGAGATCTTTGTCTTTTGTGGAGTCATTGAACGCCTTGTAAGGTTTGATCTGATTTCGATGTACCCATTTAGCAATTGGCTCTTTACGGCCTTTGCTGATTTTGATTTCGTAGACGACTGAGGACACTTTGTCTGTTATCAGATGAGGTCCAGTCCACCTGGGCATTAGTTTGCGGGCGAGAGTTCCGGTCCCGGACTCTCCTTTCCCGGTTGCTGGGGCGAACGTATAGTACCAGACTCTGTCTCCCACTTGGAGTTCATTGTGAGAGGCCTTCTGGTCATAGTACGCCTTGCGTCCTTCAGCGGACCTTTCCAGGTTTTTCTGGGCGAAAGCAAAAGTGTTTCTGAGGTGTACATTCAAATCTTTGTCTTTGGCATGGCCTAACATCACCCCCCTTTGGTCATGGGGGACCACGAGCACAGGTGAGGACGTCCGTCCATGGGCACAAGTTAGGATGCCACCGTTTAGTTTAAGCTGTTCGCGCAGCTGAGAGAAGACGGTACACAGGAATCGTTTAGGATTTGGCCAACGTATCTTCTTACGTTTACCTCTTTCCGTGTAATTCAGGTGTGTCACAACCGTCGGCGCAGTCGCTGGTGTGTCTGACTGGTCAGACCGCGGTGCGTCACTGTCGTTGTGATGTGTGTCTTCCCACTTCATGACTGAAGAGGTGCTCTTTGAGTCTGTAAGAACTATGTCATCTCTGAGTAGTTCTATACTCAAAAGCTCTTGAACCAAGGTTTCATCGAAAGCTTGGCTGATGGCTGAATTACCTGTCCCAGAGGACAGTACAGCGTCTGTGGTGTGGGATCCTCGGACCTCCACACAGTCTACTACCTGTGGTAGAGAGTGAGAGTACACCCCCCTTTTGTTGGAGGAGGGGTCCTCAAAATCTATGACACTGAAATCCAAGTGACTGTCAGCATGTCGCGGACTGCCACTTCCAGGACTCACATGTCCTTGAACCAAGGTTTCATCGAAAGCTTGGCTGATGGCTGAATTACCTGTCCCATAGGACAGTACAGCCTCTTCGGTGTAGGATCCTTGGATCTCAACACCTTTCACTACCTGTGGTAGGTAGTGTTCAGTGAGTGCTGACTGTGTCAGCTCGCAGAGGAGGTTCTCTTGTCGGGCCAGAGTCTGGTCCAACTGTTGAGTCTCTACTGTCTCACCTGTAGTTGAAGGTTCACTTACCGGGCTTGTGACCACGGTTGGGGAGTCCCTCGTGGCCACTGCGGTACCTGCGGTTAGGCAGTCTGTACCACAACGAGGAGGCACTTTTATTGGCAGGGGTTTTCTCACTGTTGCCCACATTTTCTGTTGACCATAATCTATAATCGCTTCAAAACGGTTTATAAAGTCTTGGCCAACCAGAAATGGGAATGAGTCAAGTGTGGACACATACACTGGGTGGTGTAGTGTCGTTTTGCCAATCTGCATGTGAACCATAGCTATGGCTGTTAGGGTTGTTCTCGTCTCTGCGAGACCCTGTAGCTCAATAGCACATTCCTCAAAGGGTATTTGCCCGTCAACACCGTTAGCGGCGGTCCTCAGCTCCTCGAACAGCTTGGCCGACATAATAGTTATATCAGAACTGCCATCCAGGAGGGCTTCACGCTCAAGGACACCTTCCAGTGTGATGGGCAGGTAGGCTTTCTTAGCCACCCCCCTTTGCATAAAGTTACACAGAAACCACTTGGGTCTTGGTACACGTTTCCGTTCACGTGTACCTCTGTCTGTGTAATCTTGTTTACTGTCAGCATCTTGTTGGCTGACAGTATCATGACCTTCAGGATGTCGTTGTTTGTCAGCAATTGGTTTGCTGTCAACATCCATGGCCATGTTGGTAGTAGCGTGCGCTGAGGTCTTGTGAAAGACGGTGCTACACATCGCTCCAGGTCGGTCAATGTTGATAGTGTCATTATCAATGATAATGCCACTCATTGTATCAGGTTGGTCAAGCACAGCAACATTCAAATCTACTGACAAACTACTTACTTCCTCTGTCTCTTCCGAGCATAGAGGTGTTGGGCCATTATTCCGGGACATTTGTGACTCCTTGCCTATTTCGAACTGTTCTGTTCGAGGCGCGGGAGGTGCAGTTCCAAGGCTCGGGGGTTTCTGTTGGGACCACTCATTTTTACACGAGTCTAGGTCCTCACACTTCAATTTCTTTTGAAGTTCACCCACCGATGGGCCTTGTTTTTCACCCATCTGGTTCGATCTGAACCATTTTGGCTTCTTTCTCCAGCGGATACCCCCACTTTGTGGTTTGTCAGGTTGAAAGGTCTGTTTCTTTTCGCCTTTGTTAGGAGAGGGAGTTGATGAACTTGTCCCTTCTAGCTCCAGCGAGTGGGATTTGACCGCTTCATTCGGGGACACCTGTAAGGGTGTTTTGGCTAGCATGTTAACTGCAAAGACATCCGCAGCACACTGTACTATTTCATGCAAAGATGTTGCTTCTAAATCACCCCAGGCCAAGTTCCATGGCAACTCGAATCTAACATCAGGGATTAGATTATCCCTGAAAACAGATTTGAAAAGCGTCTGCTCTTCCAGGTCAGGTTCCATCATGTCACCTATATACGCCTTCAAAATT
This sequence comes from Garcialebias charrua, assembly GCA_038048925.1. Lineage (NCBI taxonomy): Eukaryota > Metazoa > Chordata > Actinopteri > Cyprinodontiformes > Rivulidae > Garcialebias > Garcialebias charrua. The sequence goes on from JBBPBX010030136.1 coordinate 9,445, forward strand.
CTGGCAAAGAAAAAATATGGATGTTCATCGTTTCTCTGCAAGACATTTCGGGCAGCTGAGTAGTCACCACACAATGAGAAAGATTTTTCCTCTGTGCAAGGTGCAGGGGGAGCAAGTTCATGGCTCCGGGGTTCCTCTTGGTACCCTCTGATGTATGGGTCTTCTAGAGGCACATACTGTATGAGCCTTGGACGCGTACCGTCTTGAACTTCCATCTTTAACTTGATTTTTTGTGAAAATCAATAAGACAGTTCGAATTTTAATGTGTGCAAATAAATCTTCACTTTTAATGCAGCACTGAGTCAATCAAACTAATCAGCTGTCTGGTTTAAGTGTTTCACTGTGTAATAAGTATTTCTATTCATAGGTACCTTCTTCAGGTTTTACCCTCAAATGAATTGTAAAAGTTAAATGCCTTCTTGCAGTGTTAACTTCTTATTTTTAACACTAGAAGTCCCAGAGAAGGGTCATTCAGCATTTCTACCTTTGGAACCCAGAGACGGGTCGAGTGACCCGAAGGAATTTAGCTAACATCCTATAATGAGCTGTTAACAGGCGCTTTTGTTTTGTAAATAAGGCCATTACTGGCGCACCACAGGAGGGGGCACACTAATTTGACTAAGGCTGCGCTTTTTTGCGCAAGTGAACTTGGCTTCTAAATCCCCCGGTCCCTTTCAGTGGGCTACATATGTTGGTCCGTCACTTGACCTCAGGTCATGTGACCTATGTTGGTCCGTCAGTTGACTTCATGTTGTGTGACCTGTGCTGGTCCGTCACTTGACCTTAGGTCATGTGACCTGTGTTGGTCCGTCACTTGACCTCAGGTCATGTGACCTGTGTTGGTCAGTCAGTTGACCTCAGGTCATGTGACCTGTGTTGGTCCGTCAGTTGACCTCAGGTCATGTGACCTGTGTCGGTACGTCAGTTGACCTCATGCCGTGTGACCTGTGTCAGTACGTCAGTTGACCTCATGCCATGTGACCTGTGTGGGTCCGTCAGTTGAACTCATGTCGAGTGACCAGTGTCGTTCCATCAGTTGACTTCATGTTGTGTGACCTATGTCGGTCCGTCAGTTGACCTCAGGTCAAGTGACCCGTGTTGGTCCGTCAGTTGACCTCATGTCGTGTGACCAGTGTCGGTCCGTCAGTTGACCTCATGCCGTGTGACTTGTGTCTGTCCGTCACTTGACCTCAGGTCATGTGACCTGTGTCGGTCCGTCAGTTGACCTCAGGTCATGTGACCTGTGTCGGTCCATCAGTTGACCTCAGGTCATGTGACCTGTGTCGGTCCGTCAGTTGACCTCAGGTCATGTGACCTGTGTTGGTCCGTCAGTTGACCTCATGTCATGTGACCTGTGTCGTTGTGTCAGTTGACCTCAGGTCATGTGACCTGTGTTGGTACGTCAGTTGACCTCATGCCGTGTGACCTGTGTCGGTCCGTCAGTTGACTTCATGTCGTGTGACCTGTGTCATTTTGTCAGTTGACCTTAGGTCATGTGACCTGTGTTGGTCCGTCACTTGACCTCAGGTCATATGACCTGTGTCGGTCCCTCAGTTGACCTCATGTCATGTGACCTGTGTTGGTCCGTCAGTTGACTTCATGTTGTGTGACCTGTGCTGGTCCGTCACTTGACCTTAGGTCATGTGACCTGTGTTGGTCCGTCACTTGACCTCAGGTCATGTGACCTGTGTTGGTCCGTCAGTTCACCTCAGGTCATGTGACCTGTGTCAGTCCGTCACTTGACCTCAGGTCATGTGACCTGTATCGGTCAGTCAGTTGACCTCAGGTCATGTGACCTGTGTCGGTCCATCAGTTGACCTCAGGTCATGTGACCTGTGTCGGTACGTCAGTTGACCTCATGCCGTGTGACCTGTGTCGGTCCGTCAGTTGAACTCATGTCGAGTAACCAGTGTCGTTCCATCAGTTGACTTCATGTTGTGTGACCTATGTCGGTCCGTCAGTTGACCTCAGGTCAAGTGACCCATGTTGGTCCGTCAGTTGACCTCATGTCGTGTGACCAGTGTCGGTCCGTCAGTTGACCTCATGCCTTGTGACCTGTGTCTGTCCGTCACTTGACCTCAGGTCATGTGACCTGTGTCGGTCAGTCAGTTGACCTCAGGTCATGTGACCTGTGTCGGTCCGTCAGTTGACCTCAGGTCATGTGACCTGTGTCGGTACGTCAGTTGACCTCATGCCGTGTGACCTGTGTCGATCCGTCAGTTGACCTCATGTCGAGTGACCTGTGTCGATCCGTCAGTTGACCTCATGTCAAGTGACCAGTGTCAGTCCATCAGTTGACTTCATGTCGTGTGACCTATGTCGGTCCGTCAGTTGACCTCAGGTCATGTGACCTGTGTCGGTCAGTCAGTTGACCTTAGGTCATGTGACCTGTGTCGGTCCGTCAGTTGACCTCAGGTCATGTGACCTGTGTTGGTCCGTCAGTTGACCTTATGTCGTGTGACCTGTGTCGGTCCGTCAGTTGACCTCAGGTCATGTGACCTGTGTCGGTCCATCAGTTGACTTCATGTCATGTGACCTATGTCGTTGTGTCAGTTGACCTCAGGTCATGTGACCTGTGTTGGTATGTCAGTTGACCTCATGCCGTGTGACCTGTGTCGGTACGTCAGTTGACCTCATGCCGTGTGACCTGTGTCGGTCCGTCAGTTGAACTCATGTCGAGTGACCAGTGTCATTCCATCAGTTGACTTCATGTTGTGTGACCTATGTCGGTCCGTCAGTTGACCTCAGGTCAAGTGACCCATGTTGGTCCGTCAGTTGACCTCATGTCGTGTGACCAGTGTCGGTCCGTCAGTTGACCTCATGCCTTGTGACCTGTGTCTGTCCGTCACTTGACCTCAGGTCATGTGACCTGTGTCGGTCAGTCAGTTGACCTCAGGTCATGTGACCTGTGTCGGTCCGTCAGTTGACCTCAGGTCATGTGACCTGTGTCGGTACGTCAGTTGACCTCATGCCGTGTGACCTGTGTCGATCCGTCAGTTGACCTCATGTCGAGTGACCTGTGTCGATCCGTCAGTTGACCTCATGTCAAGTGACCAGTGTCAGTCCATCAGTTGACTTCATGTCGTGTGACCTATGTCGGTCCGTCAGTTGACCTCAGGTCATGTGACCTGTGTCGGTCAGTCAGTTGACCTTAGGTCATGTGACCTGTGTCGGTCCGTCAGTTGACCTCAGGTCATGTGACCTGTGTTGGTCCGTCAGTTGACCTTATGTCGTGTGACCTGTGTCGGTCCGTCAGTTGACCTCAGGTCATGTGACCTGTGTCGGTCCGTCAGTTGACTTCATGTCATGTGACCTATGTCGTTGTGTCAGTTGACCTCAGGTCATGTGACCTGTGTTGGTACGTCAGTTGACCTCATGCCGTGTGACCTGTGTCGGTCCGTCAGTTGACTTCATGTCGTGTGACCTATGTCATTTTGTCAGTTGACCTCAGGTCATGTGACCTGTGTTGGTCCGTCACTTGACTTCATGTTGTGTGACCTGTGCTGGTCCGTCACTTGACCTTAGGTCATGTGACCTGTGTTGGTCCGTCACTTGACCTCAGGTCATGTGACCTGTGTTGGTCCGTCAGTTCACCTCAGGTCATGTGACCTGTGTCAGTCCATCACTTGACCTCAGGTCATGTGACCTGTGTCGGTCAGTCAGTTGACCTCAGGTCATGTGACCTGTGTCGGTCCGTCAGTTGACCTCAGGTCATGTGACCTATGTCGGTACGTCAGTTGACCTCATGCCGTGTGACCTGTGTCGGTCCGTCTGTTGACCTCATGTCGAGTGACCAGTGTCGGTCCATCAGTTGACTTCATGTCGTGTGACCTATGTCGGTCCGTCAGTTGACCTCAGGTCATGTGACCTGTGTCGGTCAGTCAGTTGACCTTAGGTCATGTGACCTGTGTCGGTCCGTCAGTTGACCTCAGGTCATGTGACCTGTGTCGGTATGTCAGTTGACCTCATGCCGTGTGACCTGTGTCGGTACGTCAGTTGACCTCATGCCGTGTGACCTGTGTCTGTCTGTCAGTTGAACTCATGTCGAGTGACCAGTGTCATTCCATCAGTTGACTTCATGTTGTGTGACCTATGTCGGTCCGTCAGTTGACCTCAGGTCAAGTGACCCGTGTTGGTCCGTCAGTTGACCTCATGTCGTGTGACCAGTGTCGGTCCGTCAGTTGACTTCATGTCATGTGACTTGTGTCGTTTTGTCAGTTGACCTCAGGTCATGTGACCTGTGTTGGTCCGTCACTTGACCTCAGGTCATGTGACCTGTGTCGGTCCGTCACTTGATCTCATGTCATGTGACCAGTGTCGGTCTGTCAGTTGACTTCATGTCGTGTGACCTGTGTTGGTCTGTCACTTGACCTCAGGTCGTGTGACCTGTGTTGGTCCGTCACTTGACCTCAGGTCATGTGACCTTTGTCGGTCCGTCAGTTGACCTCATGTCATGTGACCTGTGTCGGTCCGTCAGTTGACCTCATGTCGTGTGACCTATGTCGGTCCGTCAGTTGACTTCATGTCACGTGACCTGTGTCTGTCCGTCAGGTGACAGACAACAATAGGTCAAGCATGTTTTAGAACACAGCAATGGGCCACCTGCATGTGCCGGCACGCACCGTATACAGTATACAAGTGCCAAGGACAAGGAGAGAGACAGTACTTGTAAGGAAAATAATTTATTTGACAGAACATCAAAGTTACAGGATAGTCAGCACAGCAGAATGAGACAATTTTATGCATAAAACTGTTCTGGAGCAGACAAAGCTTTCCGTTCAGTGGATATCCCAAAATGTTCAACTGTGAGATAACTTCAGGGTCTGTTATGTGTGAATTCAGGTCAGGGCCTCTCTTTTGACAAAGGGGGGAAGTGAAAGCAGAGTCTTACTTACCTGGTGGAAACATTGGAATGCAGTTTGTGCAGTCTGGTGTGGTGGGGGTGTCTGAGTTGTGTGCACGCATATTTATAACAAAAGGCAGTTAATGGCCCACTAATGTGGACCCATTAATGGTTGGTTTGGACTAAGGGTCTTTTGACCCTCTTTCAGGACTTCTGGGGGGAGGTCGAAAATCCTGGGACTTCTAGTGTTAACAACAGTTACTAACTAACCCAAGCATGATTTTCGTTTTACTTACTCAAACGCTATTTAAAAGATTTGAAATAAATGCAATATTCACACTAAAATGTTCCCAGGATGCTGCTCCATCATGCCTTAAAAAAGATGTATTGCAGTTTGGCTAAACTGTTTTGCTGTATTTTGACAGTTATCAGGAGTGAAAAATGGATTACCTGTTTATTTTAAATATTTTTTATTTAAAATAAACTGGAGGTGTTTGTGTGCTTAGCATAACATGACAGATGGTATTCCAAATAAAAATCAGTGACTATTATCAATTTGTTGTCTGTTGACATCCTCAAAGTTGTTCTGCTATCTTTGTTTTGATTTTTTGTGAAAATCAAGTCAGCAGATGCTTTCTGTTTATTTTAAATTTTGTATTTAAAATAAACTGGAGTCATTAATTTTACACAGAAAAACGTTAAAAATGCTATTTTTAACCAAAAATGTACAGATGTGTACTAATTCTGTTTAAAATTCAGAGACGTGAAGAGCATAATGTGGAAATGTGTGTTCTCCATCATTTTTTTTTTATTTAATTTGAAAATCAAATAAAAGATGCTTTCTAGAGTGTTATTTTAAATCTCATCAGTATTTAAAATGAGCATAAATTGTTTGTCTGTACCTCTGTTATTCTAAATTCTTATTTAAAATAAACAGGAGTGTTTATTTGTGTACAGAACAATTTTAAAGCTGGTAATTCTTCATAAAAATGCTGACTTTTTTATGATGTTTTTTGAGAAAACTCATCTGTCAACGTCTTTTAACCAACAGGGGGCAGCTTTGAGTATATTTATCACGTGGAGACTGATTTATTTCATTCAGTATTTAACTGAAAACTACCTTTTATAGTTAGTTTCTAGTATGTTCGTGATAAACGCTCGAACTGCGGTCTTGTCAGAGACAAATATATGTTGTAAGACAGTTTTGATGGCTTCAGATAAGTTTTCAAGCTTCAATTGACCTTTCGCAGAAGCCCCGCCCCCTTAGTTACTGTTGCTACGCCGTCAAGCTTTCTGTAGCCGGTGAGTGTTAGCGCGTCATGACGGGGATAGCTTGTATACCAGTGCGTGTTAGTGACTCATTTTGGAGCAATACCAGCGCAATATAATTATGTATAATTACACTCTATATAATATGTATAATTACACTCTGAAAGCAGGAGAAATATACATTGAGTGGTTTTAGGAGATATGAATGACTTTAGATGGAAGAAAAAACGATGCTAATTTTATGCTAGCGCGACCTTGTTGCATGTCTTCAAAAAGTAATAAAAAATCGAATTTAATCTCAAATGTGCTATACAGGCAATCGTTTAGTAGAAAAGTCATGTCTAATTACTCTCTGAAAGCAGGAGAAATATACATTGAGTGGTTTTAGGAGATATGAATGACTTTAGATGGAAGAGAAAACGATGCTAATTTTATGCTAGCGCGACCTTGTTGCATGTCTTCAAAAAGTAATAAAAAATCGAATTTAATCTCAAATGTGCTATACAGGCAATCGTTTAGTAGAAAAGTCATGTCTAATTACTCTCTGAAAGCAGGAGAAATGTACATTGAGTGGTTTTAGGAGATATGAATGACTTTAGATGGAAGAGAAAACGATGCTAATTTTATGCTAGCGCGACCTTGTTGCATGTCTTCAAAAAGTAATAAAAAATCGAATTTAATCTCAAATGTGCTATACAGGCAATCGTTTAGTAGAAAAGTCATGTCTAATTACTCTCTGAAAGCAGGAGAAATATACATTGAGTGGTTTTAGGAGATATGAATGACTTTAGATGGAAGAGAAAACGATGCTAATTTTATGCTAGCGCGACCTTGTTGCATGTCTTCAAAAAGTAATAAAAAATCGAATTTAATCTCAAATGTGCTATACAGGCAATCGTTTAGTAGAAAAGTCATGTCTAATTACTCTCTGAAAGCAGGAGAAATGTACATTGAGTGGTTTTAGGAGATATGAATGACTTTAGATGGAAGAGAAAACGATGCTAATTTTATGCTAGCGCGACCTTGTTGCATGTCTTCAAAAAGTAATAAAAAATCGAATTTAATCTCAAATGTGCTATACAGGCAATCGTTTAGTAGAAAAGCTAGTATTACTTCTAGAGCAGGACAGTCACAATGAATGTTTGTCTTACCTTTGAGCATACATACGAATGCTTGTTTATCTTCGAGACATTAAGCTGGGAGTGAGGCCTTCCACACTGTTTTATCCATTGTTGACACCGTTCCAGTTGTGTTTTCGGCTTTGGGAAGGGAAAAAACAAGACTCCACCAGACAAACTCTTGGGATACCTGCTGTCTGATTTACACAATCCATAGGCGCATCGCTTCACCATCTTGTAGAATGTCGGACCTAGCTTACATAGCCGGAGATGCTAGTGACGTGTGATTGGACAATGGCCGGTTGGGGGCGGGGTTTTGCGAAAGGTCAATTGAAACTTCTTTTCACTCTGTGAGTGTGTGACTGCTTGTCACCCGAAAGTGCACCAGGAAATGACGACAAGAATGGGCGGGCCAACGCAGCGTGCGTAGCGCGTCACCAGCTTCTTACGTGAGCGAGGCGGAGCTCGCTACAACATACGTGACGTCAACAAATCAATCACAGCATATGTAGTTCATTCTCCAAGCATAAATGGCGAATGTAGTTTCTTACCTTCGACCAATGTAGCGCCGGAAATGACGACAAAGTGGGCTGGTCGCAACGGCGTGCGACGTGATTGACAGCTCACAACAGCGAATCAGCGTTCGCCACAAGAGTGATTGACAGCACACAACAGCGAATCAGCGTTCGCTACATGAGTGATTGACAGCACACAGTACTCGTTTCATCCAATCACAGCTCATAAACAAACATGTAGACACACGTCTTCTTAACGTTAGCTTGCACAGCAGACCACAACTTCATAGACTCTTAAAAACAACTCAAACGCTACAATTTAACTTCCCAAAATGCTGAAACATGCGGCGCACATCTAGACAGGCCAACTTAGTCACGCTCAGTAACCCAGCACTGCAGCTGTTGAACAACACGGACTCTCACGGAGTCACTCAAGGTCGGTTCCGGTCCACGTTAGAGGAGCAGAAAACTCGGGTCAGAACCCATTATCCGACAACGTTCTAACATATATGCTGCTTCGACCTTCTTTAAAATGTAAAATACCACAACAGCAATCTTGTAGATGTTAAATTAGCTTCCAGGCACTATGACTCGGCGGTCATTTCAACAAAGCTCCGTACAGGAGTCTGTGCGAGTGAGCTGGATCGGAACCGAACCAGAACCTCCACAGACTACGGCTGACAAAAACTTCACCTGAATGCTTCCAACAGCGCTTGCAGTGTTGAAACGAATAACAATCCCTCAGCCTCAAATGATAAAAACACGCAGAATCTGCCTGCTTTGAACACTTCCAGCCAAAATTATTATCCTCAGAGTTTAAAACTTGGATCCTTTTATGCAAACATGACGTTACAGTTCATGACTGAGACCACAGATTTATCAATAAACTTTTAGAAGCCGATACGAGGCCACCAGATGTAAGGGGTTAGAGGAGGTCAATATTAATACTGACCTCTTTATCCTTAATTAATCTACTTATTCAGATTGAATAGTAATTTCACGGATTCTCTTCTTTTTCAGTTTATTCAATATCTCTGTGATCTTTATGATGGATAAATAAACAGAGCCATTAAGTGACAAAGACGTTAACTTAGTTTGATATGTCAAAGAGACACTATCATTTATTTAAAATAAATCAACTAAATTAACACCATTACACTTGATTGACATGATTTCACTTTCTTTCAAATTAAAACGTCAGCACACTTAAATTTAACACAACAGACATAAATATTGGATGTTAACATATTTAGTCTGTGGGCATTTCAGCTTAAAATAGTTTCCAGCTTAGATTGAGAGGGAAAGGGAAAAGGAGGAATAAGAGGTTGGAGAGATTAAGTTATTTATCTCGAGTGTAACCAGAGATGACACTTTCCATCCGACTTCGGCTAAATCCCAGGTACGTTTGTAAACAGCTCTTTACCTTTTGACGATGCGTCTGATAAAGATATCACCAGCCTCCCAGGTGCACAGAGTCCTTCCGGCCCTCGTACGTCTGAACTGGTCGTTTACTTCCAACGTCTCCTCGGATCCGCGTCAGCCGTCAGAAACATGTGGCAGCTTCTGGCCGACTTCAAGACGAGATGTTTCTCAAAGAAAGTTCATTAGGAACTTTGGAGCTTTTGCTCGGGGAACTGGATGGAGGCGTCCATCAGTTCTAGCTGACAAGTTAGTCTTTGGCTCTTGACCAAGCTTGACCAGCTGCAAGGCAGAGAGCTTTCAGGTCTCTGTCCATTCGAACTCTCTGTCCATTCAAAGACTGCGTAGACTCATAACAGCCTGTTATCAGTCCTTAGCTGAAGACGCCGGTCGTTAGCTCTTGACCACACGTGTCCAGCTCTTGGGAAAGTTCACATCTCTTGCAAGTTCCCAGCAACTCTGAAGCCTTTCAGCAAAAGCTTAGAACTAGTACTTAAGGAAGGACCAGTCGAGGAGTTCATTTGTCTTATCATACCCAAGGTTAAAGCCAGCAGCAGAGAGAAATGTTTAGGAAAAAAGACAGATAAAGCTGGAGCCCTGCTCATGAGACTGTCTCTGAGTTTCTAAACAAAACCGTCCGGTCTCTGTGACCCGAAGGCTTCACCTTTAAACACAGCAGTGAACACAGTTTAACTCTTACAGAATGACACAGCTTAAAAGCACACATCATGAAAATGACAAAAGTTATTCTTTTGATCACATTAGAATAAAATCAAAGATAGAAATAGTCTCTTTTGGTGACTATATTTATCAGATTATAGCTAAATGAATGATTTTGTAGTAAATGTCTTGCTTTACTGAGTGGTCAGTAAAGGTCATCACTGGACAGTTCGAAAACCCTAGTTTGACCCTGGGTAGGTCCATTACACAATAACAGTCAGAACCAGAACAATAGGCAGCAACAGACCGTTTACAATCTAAGTAATCAAGTTTAAAGTTTTTGTCCAAAAAGACCAACTTGTCCACATTTTCTGTCAACAGCACAGATCTAGATGCAGTGAAGACCTCCAGCGTTGGAGAAAATCATCTCAATAACAACAGTAGCAGCAGTGTGGCTTATTTGTCCTCATTACTCACAACCTCTTCTTGGACCTGCTCCCACCTGTCCCTGGAAAAGTTCAGAGTTCAGTCATCACAGACTTCTTAGCTGCAGGTGATCTCTGGTGGATTTCCCTGAACAGGAAGACAACTTGGCTGCTATCTCTGTCCCAGAGTGGAAATAAAACACAAAGAGGTAAAAAAAAATAAAAAAAAAATTAATTAAAAGATTATCATTTTAAATTTAAAAAAGTTAATTAGATCATAATCCAATAAGAAATACCTCTTCTTGAATGGTTGTTATGAAGTGGTTGAATCTCTCAGTCATCATCATCATCATTATCATCATCATCGTCAATCAGCTCCAGGGCTTGTTGAAAATATCAGTTTTAGCTTTTTCATAAAGTGCTGAACTTTTTGACTGAAGTGTTGACATGATGGATGTCATAGCGGGGCTCAAGAACTTTAAAGCCGGCGCATCAACAACATTCAGACATAGATCCAGAGCTTTAAAAACTCATACATCTTGTGTTATTGCTCTGGACCAATCTGAATTACCTGATGAAGGTTGTTTAAATGCTGCTGGTATGGATCTTTGCAACAAGCTGTTTTTCTGTAGAAGAGACGTTCAAGTTCGGATGATGTCGATCCAGGATACTCTGGAGGGACTATATCTCTCTTTGATGGCCTGGGAACAACTTGAAAGTCCTCCCAGAAGAGGTGGAAAGAGATGTCTGGGCCTCCCTGCTCAAGCTGGTGCCTCTGAGACCTGACTCCAGAACCAGAGGAAGATAATGGATGGATGGACTGATTGATCAGTTGATGGATGGGTGGAAGTAGCATGCAGATTTATGCCCCTTTTCCACCGGTCGGCAAGGGTCGGATATTACGTCATATGTGCGTCGCAGAGACCCCCTTCACGCCTTCCCCACCGGATATTCCATGCTGCGCCGCGCCAGATTTCTTGAGATTTTTGGTGCGGTTTCAGAGGTGTACAGACGCGTGCTCACCCGCTCCGGAAAGAGGAAGGAGGAGACTCGAGCTGTTTTCACGGAAGCGAGGGAAGCGATCACGGCAGGACTTTACATGATAACACGGTAAAAACAATTATTTGTTTTTAAAATTATAGCAAAGATGGGTCTTCAGCTGAACGTGTCCTTAATAAAATCACGTACTGCTCAAAACTGCAGGAATTTAAAAAGTAGGATCGCCACGAGCAACGCGCGCGGGCGGCTTTATGTCTTTAAAATGTAGCTCAATGAACAGATATAAAATATATTTCATAGCTGACTTTATAGTACGAGGGCTCCTGAGCTCAACCACGCTTTAATATTGTCACGTAGTGGTCAAATCTGCTGCATTTAAAGTAGGTTCGCTTTGACTTCTTCCAAACCTGTGCTTGCACAACGAAAATAAATTATAAAAATTCGAATTTTATTTCAAATAACTCCAACAGGATAAAGTCAGTATATGAACATGTTGTGATCACACTATATTTTTTTGAAAAATATCTGCCATGTGGTTTTTGATATAATTGATGATATGTGATACAAAGTACAAGGGAGAAAAATAATGGAGCTAGCTTGACACATTTATGTCTATAAAACATTGAATTTTATTTCAAATAACTCCAACAGGATAAAGTCAGTAGATGAACATGTTGTGATCACACTATATTTTTTTGAAAAATATCTGCCATGTGGTTTTTGATATAATTGATGATATGTGATACAAAGTACAAGGGAGAAAAATAATGGAGCTAGCTTGACACATTTATGTCTATAAAACATTGAATTTTATTTCAAATAACTCCAACAGGATATAGTCAGTATATGAACATGTTGTGATCACACTATATTTTTTTGAAAAATATCTGCCATGTGGTTTTTGATATAATTGATGATATGTGATACAAAGTACAAGGGAGAAAAATAATGGAGCTAGCTTGACACATTTATGTCTATAAAACATTGAATTTTATTTCAAATAACTCCAACAGGATACAGTCAGTACATGAACATGTTGTGATTACACTGTGTTGTTTAAAAAAAAAAAAGTTTCTGGACTAAATTAATCACATTTTTCTTTTACAGTCAACAGAAGAAAATCACCAGAATTCAACAACCTGTGTCATCTTCTGGAGGAAGACGTGAGACACCAGATGGAAATTTGTTACTTCTGTTTGTCACTTCAAACTTTTCCTATTAAACGTTATATTTTCTTAAGTGGTGTCCTCGAACATTCAATTTCCTAAACTTATTTTATAATGTGAAGTGTGTATTGTGTTTAAATCCATACTGGAAGTTAAGAGAACTTTCCATTTGCATTTGACCTTTAAAGAATCATAAGATAAAGATTATTAGAATCTGCTCAACTGTTATTACGTTATAAATTATTTGGTTCTAGGATGAAGTCATACAAAAAAAGTCAAAAATTAAAAGTGGCCAAAGTCCTTTGGACAGTTTAAAGTTAAAGAATTCACAGACCATCCATCTACCATCTACCATCTACCACCCAGCAGCAACTTTACCAGGGAAACTCTGGCAGTTTCAAAGATCACAGTGTGATGTTTTAAATCAACTTTATTTATAAAGCACATTTTAAAAACCACAGGGTCAACCAAAGTGCTGTACAATAACATAAAAGACAAGTCAATTAAAAACTATAAAAAGCATACAAAAATAAATACATATACAGGTGACCACCGAGGTACGAACGAGTTAGGGACCTAAGAACGGTTCGCAGTTCGATTCTGCCGTAGCTAGGGGGTGAAATTTTTTTATTTTTTTAAATTATCATGCTAACGGAGCGCGCACACACATTTAAGCATGTACAGTAGTGTACTGTAATGTTAAACATTGCTATTCACATTTACAGAATAAATAAAAATATATTTTCTTACTTTGAGATGGTCAAAGCCGACATCTTAGGTTGCCATGCGTTGATTGTTGTCGGGCCGAGCAGCGCGGCGGCCGGCGAGTGAACCACCGCAGCTGCTCGAGACCTGTGTTAGCTAGCTGGCTAGCTTCTGCTAGCCAAGCCATGAGCTGGTGTTGGAGCGGCGGCGCGATCAATCTGCAGCTCCTGCTCCAGCCTGAGACGTCCACAGAGCTCACAGAGCGATTCCAGCTAGTAATTAATCCATATGATGCGATCCTGGTCACAAGTGTTCAAAAGGCCGGCTCCCGTGTTAGCTCCCGTGTTAGCTTCTGGAGCTAGCCAGGCCGGAGGTGTAGCCAGGCCGGCCGGAGGTCTTCGCGCGGCGGCCTGGCACGATCAGCGATAAATCCGCTGCTGCCTGAGACATCCACAAAGTTCACAGAGACGTTTCCAGCTCGTAATTAATCCATATGAAGCCATCCTGGTCACCAGTCTTCGGCCGGCTCCCGGCGCCGGCAGCTAACCTAAAATGGCGTCCGGTGTTCTACATTAATTTGTGACCGTCTAAACTGGAGACCTTCAAAGGCCCCCGTGACTGAACCTAAATGGCGTCCGGTGTTCTACATTAATTTGTGACCGTGTAAACTGAAGACCTACTTCCTGCTGCCCAAGATTGCTCAAAAATGATCAGAAATGATCATTTTTATCATAATTATTATTTATAAAGCCTTTAAAACAACCACAGCTGCAACAAAGTGATGTACACATGAAATTAAGAACATTTAAACACAAAAAAAAACAAAAAAAAATTTTTTTTTTTTAATACAGTAATTTCATATTTTTATTAAATATGATACGTTCGTAGGTCCCGTTGTTCATAGGTCGATGGAGTCGTAACTAGGGGGTTTGCTGTACCAGTCTTACTGCAGGTGTGTTAACATGCCATAAAAGATAAAATCACGTGTTAAAAGCCAAGGAATAAATGTGTGTTTTTAAATAAGATTTAAAAAGTTTTGAGGACTGTCAGCAGCAACTGCTCAGCTGATCTGAGATCGGGGAGGGCAGGAAGGTTGAAGCAGCTCAGACAAATATGGTTTTGCAACTTTATCAAGCACCTTGTGCATAACTAAATAATAAAATATGTTTTTAATACATCTTTATTGTAAAAATACTAAATTGGAAAATACATGGGTTTAAAGAAGGCAACAAGGTAGGATTATGAATTGGGTTTAAAGATTACAGCTCATGAGGTACTCATTATAGCATGACATCTCTTTCACAACATTCTGTCAAAGCCTTTATTGTGTTCTTCTTCTAGTGGTGGCTACTAGTAAATAGCTTGAGGGAACACTACTGCCACCATGTGGTAAGACGAGTAGGATTCTGGACCCCGCCCACAGAAGGGGTACAAAAAAGCTGTGGAAACAGAATATAGATGTGACCCGACCCGAACTGAGCTGATCTGAGCCGATCCGAGCCGAGCGGTGGAAAAGAGGCTTGAGAAAAGAGAGACCAGTCTCAAATGTACTGAACATTTAACATGTTTAAGTCACTCGCATCAGGTGACTTCTAGTCAAACCCCCACTGCTCTGAATCTGCAGGCTTCAGCTTTGTTCCCAACATTGTTGACTTTGTTTATCGACTTCCTGTCTGCGTCACTCCACCTGGTCTAACCTGTCTGACTGCACGGTCCAGCCAAAGACGATCCGTACTGGTACAAGAGGAGGGATGTGTGCTGAGCAGCAGAGAGGAAGTCGATGTTTTCTGCAACACACTTTGGCTGTCTTAATTTATATCAAAAACTAAAAGGCTTAGCATCCCTTAAAGGAATGCATATCACCCATCTCCGTTTATGTCAGAATGGTAAACAAGTCGAGTCAAATTTATTTGTATAGCACATTTAAAACAGGAACTGTCAACAAGGGTCATCTTTTGATGAGAAACTCAGTCATAGCTGTTTGAGTCAAACCTGGAAAATCAAATGATGTTCAATCTCAGCAGATTGTGCAAAATCTTGCAAGATATATTATTGCTGAACGTATACGTTGTTAGTGACTCAACATTTAACAAGTCAAACTCAGCTCAACATCTATGGAAAAAGGCTAAGCCATTTTTGTGTTTTATAAGGTCATTTAGCTATGGCAGCCATCTTGAAATGGGCTGACTCCAAAGCTACATCAACTGTAATTAGTCGTAGATGTACACCCAACAATTACTTGCTGGAAGATTCATCAAAACCTGTCCACTGGTTCATGAGTTATTTAAGACGAGAGCAAAAACATTGTTGTCATTTACATTCGCCCAGAAGCGATACAAATACAGCAAATATGAAATCAAAGATTATGTCGCTCTGAAGTAAACAGATTTGACTCGTATATTCCTGCTAGAACTGGTCATGTTAATACCTGAATGCCAAATCAACATTTACAGTAGGGCTGAACAATTAATTGCATTTGCAATAATATCGCAATATGATAAAATGAGATTTTCTAACCGCGAAGGCTGCAATTTGACTGGTCACGTGACACAAATATTTATCAACACTTTAAAAAAAACACCACAAAGATGTTTACGATGGTTGCATGGCTAGAATGACAACAACCAGTGCTTCAACTTCAAGTACCTAAGCAAAGTATCAGCCGACAAGAATCACTGACCGAACTGTGCACCCCCACCCCCGGTGGACAAATGCCGGCACTAACGTAGCACTAAGCTAGTTCACTACAGACTTGTCTCCATCTCCTCCTCCCTACACCCCTCCACCCCATCCCCTAGTAGACAAAAAATAATAATAATAAACAGAAGAGATGAGCGTTTTGTCAAGGCATGTGACCCAGGGGAAAAACTGAATATTTCTTTTAGCTACCGTTTTGTTAATTGACATTTTGTTTTGCTTTCAATTTGCAGTTCAAACTATCTCTTCCACACATCAATCCTTCTTTTCCCAGTGTTCCTACAGAATATGTCATATTTAAACTCAGGTTCAGAAGTAAACACTAAACAAAAAGAACGGGTGTAAACTTTGAACATAGAAACGTCCTACTGGTCCTGAATCGAGCCACCATCAGTGCAGAAAGTGGCACAAGGAACAAAAGAAAAAAGAGAATCCATTCCTTCACAGGTTAGTAATCAGCTGAGTTCAGTCTGCATGCTAGTGGTACAAAGCCTTTTCATAATCCCACTAATCTGGATCACCCTAACTCTGTCAGTAGGTCAGCGCCAGCAAAGACCCTGAGCTGGGCTCTGTCAGAAATACCATTCTGTCCTCCTCCAGACACACAAACCAGGCAGAAAAATGATGAACCAAACCAAACCTGAACAAAAACATCAACCGTGAAAATAACTTTGTGTCGTCACAACATTTGGCACAGCTAAAATAAATTTGAGACGATTCAGAAAACATTGTTTCAATTGAAATTTTGGGGGGTTGGTGGAGAGATAAGAAATGTGAATGAAGTGATGAACAACCCTTACCTGGTTCCAGTTTTATAATCTTGACAGCAGCAAGCTCTCCTGTTTGGATGTTTCGAGCCTAAAAGACAAACCAAAAATAATTATGAGTGACGCCACCAATGATGCAAGTCCTGCTGTCGTAGTGTTTGCATGTAATCGAGCAGAAATCAACTTTACTTGTAACAACTTACGTATGACAATGTATATATGGCGTATGGAGTCTGGTGTTCGTATATGGTTAAGCTTTTTTTTTTATTATCGTGAGCAAATAGATGATCCACTGTTGTTGACCCCTCTACAGGATCAGCGTAAAAGATTACCGTACAGACCAAATGTCTGCTTTGATAAGGAGATTAATCAATTCAGAAACCACTGCTAAAGCTCTAAATATGATATATGAGAGGACAGAGATGTCAGCCAGACAAATACAACAGTTTACCAGAAGTATACAGTAAACTAGAGCTGCAGAAACTTCACCAGTTTTAACTGAATAACTAAAAGGCTCAACACAAAAATATAAAATACCGTAGAAAGCATCATTCAAAATATATTTTGTATTGTTAGGATGTGACAAAACTGTCTACTCAAGTTTTACTGGGATGACCATTTAGCGTCTGGGAGTGTAAAAAAATTAAAATCTATTTAGCTCAGCAAAGTCTCCCCTCGTCCATCAGACAAATTTAGCCCCGCTGCTTTTGCAAGTTATGCCTCATCAAATATTATCACTACAGTTTTTTCAAATACAGGCTAAAATCTTGTTTAAAATAACCAACACTCCCTGATGGAAAGCTAAGGTCTGCCGCCTTTCGTACCCACGTTTAAGATCTTACATTTGAAAAACAATAACCATTTGTGTCAAATTTGAAAAGTAAAGTTCAATCTGTGTAACGGCTAAATCAGCCGTTAACCACAAATTGGTACAGTATGGTCGACTTCCAGCACAAGGAATGTGCAGATCACGTACACATATAAACACTAACCCACAAAGAACTAAAAATTACTCTGCAGTCAACACCACAAATGCACTAAATACTAAATAAAACTTCACAGAAAGTGTTAGTTTTTATGCTGCACTGTGCTCCATCCAAGCAGAAACTAATAAAGATGCAGCAGCTGATGTGTTCAGCCAACTCAAACCCATGCAGCATGAAGGGACCCCTTCTTTTAGAACCTACACTCATTTTCCCAGCAACTCTTCTGAGAAAAAGATCTTTCTGTCATGAATGAATATCTGGTATTGTTCAAAATACTGTAAGTGGATTTCCCAGGATTCACACGCTCAAAATATTTTATCAATAGAGACAGACAGAAGTGGTGCGAGAGTTTGGTTCTCATTGCCAGTAAGTGGGACCCCTTCAGGGTGGAGTTGGACTCCACCAGGGCTGCCCCTTGTCACAGATTCTGTTCATAACTGTTAAAGCGAGGAGCTGGGTGCAGGTCTCCGGTCACTGCAGCTGGCTGCTGCCAGCTGAGGGAGACTTCCTCTCGGACCCAAGACCCGCCTCCAGCTCCACGTCTTTTTCCCCTGGCTTGGATCTCCCTCAGAAGTGGCAACTCACACTAAATAAATCAAGGAAATGTGAATTAAGTTTTATCATTTGTATTAAAGCTGCACTATGTAACTTTGTGGTGCAGTCTGTAACTTTTCTAACAATATATTTTTAACATATTTCTTCACTCTGTCACTATCTACTGACAGACTGATGTTAGACAAAGTAATCTCTGAAAAAAAACTACAGTCCCCTTGCTTCTCTATCAGCATTTATATAAACACTAAAAACACAGAGTGACCCGGCCTTAACCAGCCAATAAAAACAGAGCTTCTCAGTGTGGGAAAAGCATTCTGCTCTCTCCCCCTCAGAGCCATATATGACTCAGCTCCACCTCGCTCGCGCTGCAGCCT
>JBBPBX010030137.1:0-35392 GCA_038048925.1 Garcialebias charrua
GAAGCCTCTGGGACTCATTTACCAGAGAGACCTGAATTTTAAACGAAGAGTGATAACAATGGATAACGACAACAACAGGCGATGACCAGGAGGAGCGCGCATGACTCATTTATGCTGCAAAACATGTTGGCACGCGTCTTGCAGCATGGCATTTATTGTCCATCCATCTTGGTAACGCAGACTATTCCTTGACCACCTCCTGTCCGTGCTGCGGCGAGACGTTTCTTTGAAGCCATTTTCAGATTAGACCATATATTCTTGATTTCTGATACTGTACGACCCACGGGAGACACAACATATGCACTACAATATTAATATGAAGTTAACTGTAGTTTCGAGACATTTTAAAATGCTTCTGTTCAAAAACACATCCGACACTTGCGGGGGGGGGGGGTAGCGGTGCGCCACAGCGCGACTGAGAGCAGAACTTCAATCTCCGAACGCGTGAAGTTCTTCTTTTTACTTCTTGATTTTGAATGAATGGACACTTCCTGCTGTCAAAAGGCAGGAAACGTGGCCTTATATGGTGTTTTGAGGGGTGGGAATTATGTAAATGACCTCTCCGCAAGCACGCGCAGGTGGATAGAACAGGTGGGATTCATTAAATTTACGCAGCTCGTTTACACACTTTTCCTGTGGATAGAA
The DNA here is from genome assembly GCA_038048925.1 of Garcialebias charrua. Classification (NCBI taxonomy): domain Eukaryota; kingdom Metazoa; phylum Chordata; class Actinopteri; order Cyprinodontiformes; family Rivulidae; genus Garcialebias; species Garcialebias charrua. The sequence continues at coordinate 646 of JBBPBX010030137.1, forward strand.
GTTTGTTGAATCTGACGTGGCATAAGTAGGAGAAATTTAGGATAAAAATACGAACATGTTCGTGCATGAGAGCCATTGTTTAGAATATTGCGAGAGTGTGGGAAGGGTTTAAAACACCTTTATATATATATATATATTAGGCATGTAACGGTTGTAGTGGGTATACCGAACCGTTTCGGTCCACCACGTTCGGTTCGGTCCACCTGCTGTCTTAAGATATTTTATTTTATAATGTGCAGGACTCGGGAAAAAGGTCGGCACAATGAAAACACACTCTCAGAACTGTGTACTTCAGTATGCTTTAATAAAAAGTTGCCACAGATACAATAAAACTCTGCAAAGCATAAACATGCTCAATAACAACACACACACACTGTTATTTGCTAGGATCGAGTATCAATTTAAACCCCGCCACGAATAACAGCAAGCCTCAAGCTTTTACACACACTCAAAAGGCATTGATGTAAAGGATCAAATCCCTCACCGTTGATACCAACGAGGAAGCCTCTTCGTTCGGCAGGAGATGTCATCAATGCAACAAACACCGGGCGTTGATCAGACCCACGGCAGACCTCGTTTTCAGAGGAGTCTCGGTCTGATTCAACATGAGCAGCCTGGCTCCTCTCCCCGCTCCGCTCCCCCACTGCACAGCTGCAAATGGGTCTGAGCTCAGCTGAGGAAGTGGTGAGAGCAGGAGCTGCTTTGAAAACGTCACTCAGGGCCCGTGTTAAATTTTCCAAGTCAAAACCAGCACAATGCACTTTTAACTTTTCCTGTTGACATCTGGACCTCAATTGTTCCGTAGGCAACCCGTCTATCTCATTAGGAGAAACCCCTGATTGAATCAATGCTCTCCAGAGAGCAGAGCGAGTGGGTCCCGTGTTTTTCTGAGCATCCCTTTTTGGCCCGCGCGTCGTCAGTTGACTGGGGACCAAGGAGACAGGAGGAGCAACCTCCACCCGACTGCTCACGTCCTGCTTTTTGTCCCAAAAACAATCATTTTTATCACTCTCATCCCAACTTGCTGGGTCAAAATCAGAACCCAGCCCAGCGGCAAAAGCTCTGACTCTGTTTTGGGAGACGCTTCGTTTTTTCCTCCTGTACTTTTCACTCTTCAGCATGGTAACTTGCGTCACCGCTCCTACAAGTTCTGTCATTTTCTCCAGCTGCTGATTTAATAATTGCACATGCTGTTTCTGCAACAAGCAGTCTGTCTGCGCTTCCTCCGAAGCGGCCTTGTACTTCAACATTTGCGCCTGTATTTGCTGATTCTTTTCATGTAAGCTTTTCCATGCAGTCGCACAAATCCACACAGGTTTCTGCAAACCACACACAGGTGCCCCTTTTTTAACTTCTACTGTTTTCAAAGCCGTCAAAAAATCATCTGAATTCTCAGCATTTAAAGCATCATTACAAGGAGAAGGGCGTCCCCCTCTGTCTCGCAAACATGCAGCAATCTGCTGGTACTGGACATCACTCCACCCTTCCACCAACTCAGTTTTCACTCCTGCATCTGTTTTATCTCTTTTCGTAAACATTGTACAGCCTTTTTCTCCAATACCCTGCTCCTCGCAGCGCCAAAATGTCTTAAGATATTTTATTTTATAATGTGCAGGACTCGGGAAAAAGGTCGGCACAATGAAAACACACTCTCAGAACTGTGTACTTCAGTATGCTTTAATAAAAAGTTGCCACAGATACAATAAAACTCTGCAAAGCATAAACATGCTCAATAACAACACACACACACTGTTATTTGCTAGGATCGAGTATCAATTTAAACCCCGCCACGAATAACAGCAAGCCTCAAGCTTTTACACACACTCAAAAGGCATTGATGTAAAGGATCAAATCCCTCACCGTTGATACCAACGAGGAAGCCTCTTCGTTCGGCAGGAGATGTCATCAATGCAACAAACACCGGGCGTTGATCAAACCCACGGTAGACCTCAGAAATCCATCCGAGCGCCTCCTATTTTATACCTTTGAGTTGTGTGAATGTGTATGCGTGGTGCGTGTGCGTGCGTGTCTATAATGACTTCACTCTCATCTTAACACAAACATGTTTTTGTGTGAGTCGGTGCAAGGCACGGGTGAGGGATAACATTTGTTACTTTGACTAGATTGTTGCAACTTTTGCCAATAAAAACAAAGTTATATGTGAAAAAGAGTAGGGCCCTTACCTCCCCCACATAATCAGTGTCTTCAAAGCAAAAGCTGCCTCACTAAAAAAGTCAGCCTGACACTAAGTATATGGTCAGTTTTAATGAATACACTTAAATTTGATAAAATAGTCAGAAAGCATAATATTTCTCTGGTTTATCTCATTCTTCACCTGCGTACCGTTTCGGTTATTTTTTCCAGGGCTTAAAGTGAAAAAAAATCCTGAGCCTGAAACTTTTTTGTGTTGTTGATAAAATAAAATCGTAACATTTTGCCAACGTTTATTAAAAATGCTCTCTGAAAAGTGCAATTAACTGTTTTTAAACAATTCAGCTTCAAGTAACAATGACTTACATGAGGTTTCAATGTATCTGAACTTAATGTAAAAATATGTGCCCCAGAGAACTGCCCTGCAGCAAAAACAACTCAAAAAAAGACTCAACGCCACATTGAACAGACACAGTTCAGTGAATTCATCTGCAATAAATTTAGAATACTCAATACTGTATCACAATCTAAAGGGAAGTTCCACAGAGCTGGTGTTAGGACTCCCAGCAAGCTGGAGTCATCTCCAGCATTAACACACAGATGTTTCTGTGCAGTGAAAATGTTTGTGAGCACAGACTGTTAAAACTCTGATGGAAAATGTCTTACCAGTATGGCATCAGAAGCATGGGGGGGTCTGGGGGTCCTCCCCCAGAAAATTTGGAATAAAGTAGATGCCATTTCCTGTATTCTGGTGTATTTTAAAGGGTTAAACATCTATGTTTACCTACATACCAGTAAGTAACTTGATTCAATAATTAGTTTAGAAAGCCTCCGTCAGAAAGGAGGGGGGGAGGGGGATTGTTTATTGGATAAAAAAGTAGTTAATATGCGCCTGTGAAGAAAGAAGAATGTGTTAACCACAGGCTGTGGTTAACACATTCTTCTTTTTTTATCCAATAAAAGAGTGTTTGGAAAAAAAATAGTTTGAGAAGGGGCAGATAAGATTATTTTCTTCGTCTGATTCCTTTCATTTAATGCATTGTTTTATTCCTTGCTGTTTTGTAAATAGTTTTCTTGTGCTTTTTTAATTTGGAATGAATTAAAAAAAAAAAAATGTTGTACCATGCGGGACTCGATCTCACGACCTTTGGGACTGAAGGCGGACGCTTTATGAGTTGAGCTATCCAGCCACATCAGTTCAGCATTGTCAACTTCTTCTTTAAAACAAACCGCCCCCCACAAAATTCTGGCTACGCCCATGCAGTGCACGATAAAGTCAGTGAGAGCGGTGGTGATGAAGAGGAAGATCGTTAGAAGAGGAAGAGCAGAACCAGGCCAGGTGTGCAGAGGAGCAGGTCCAGAACCAAGCATCAGTTTCTGAGCTCTGCAGATGTCGACGCAGGGACCAATGGAGGAAATACACTTTTTAAAAACTTAGAGTAAAATTAATATTTTGTCCATAAAAAAAAAAATAATATGGAGATTTTACACAAAAACCCTACAAGCATTAAAATAAAAATCATCTAAATTAGATACTGTATATTTATTTGAGGCTGACAGTTTAATTAAGAAGGTTGATTTTCCCTCTGAGGAACATGAATAAATAAAGTTAAAGGGTTAAAATGTCTAATTCAAATAAAACAATAAAGTCTGTAGTTAAATAAAACTGTTTTTTTTGAGTTGCATGCATTCAGCTGGGAGCTGCAAAATCACTTATATTAAAAGCAAACTCATGGAAGTTGCTCCTATAATCTGATTATTTTAATAAGCCATGTAACTTTCTATGATCCCAGATTTATAACAGGTGTGTGGCCATAGTGCGCACTCCTGATGTTGCTCATAGTGGTCCTCAGTGTGCTCAGAGAGCTTGTGTGTATGCCCAGACACATGAAAAATTAGAGGGAACATTGGCTCCAATGCTAATATAGAAGATGTTAGTTTCAATGCTAAGATGTTAGCTCCAATACTAAGATGTTAGCTCCAATGCTAAGATGTTAGTTCCAATGCTAAGATGTTAGCTCCAAGGCTAAGATGTTAGCTTCAATGCTAAGATGTTAGTTCCAATGCTAAGATGTTATCTCCAATGCTAAGATGTTAGTTCCAATGCTAAGCTGTTAGCTCCAATGCTAAGATGTTAGCTCCAATGTTAATATATAAGATGTTAGCTCCGATGCTAAGATGTTAGCTCCAATGAATGCTAATATATAAGAGGTTAGTTCCAATGCTAAGATGTTAGTTCCAAGCTCTAATGCTAAGATGTTAGCTCCAATGCTAATACGTATATAATAATTTTGTTCAAGAGCAATTACATATGACATTAGCTCCAATGCTAATATGGAAGATGTTAACTCTTGGAGCTAATATTAGTTCCAATGCTAATATTAGCTCTGGAGCTAATATAGGCTTTATAGCATTAGCCCTGAGCTAATATAAATAATGTTAGCTCCACAGCTAATATAAATGACATTGGCTCTGGATCTAATATATATATATATATAATGTTAGCTCCAGAGCTAATATGACATTAGTTCCAGAGCTAATATGACATTAGCTCCAGAGCTAATATGACATTAGCTCCAGAGCTAATATATATGGCATTAGCTCCAGAACTAATAAATTAAACATCTCAAATAAGGACTAATACAAAGCATAACTTTATTGTCACATGTTAAAACTTTTTAACTTCGACTCTTTGTGTTTTAGTCTTTACTACAACCGATGTACGTCATGGCCCCAGAATGCATAGCTCTGGTAAAATAATGGCGATGTCCTTTGGTGAAAAATTCAATAAACATATATTGTTTTTACGTATTCATGGGTTTTTGCATGTCGCAAACAACTTTTAGTAGAATAGAAAAATAAGATATTAAGGCCAGTATGTGCAGGTCAAAGGTCACTGACTAACTGTCATACCTAATCATTGGTCAGTCCCAAATTCTGACTACTGTATATAATGAACTTGTACGGTTAAAAAAAAAAAAATTTATAAGCAACAAATGGAACAGTCGGATGATTCTTTATATATCCAGCAAATGCTCTCATGATTTCCAGCCAAGAAAATCATTTTCAGCGTAGGAAGCATGGAAAAGTACGTTGTCAACTTCGTCTAGAGTTCCTCAAAGCACACGGTAACATCACAGTGAATCTTCTTTTTTTTTTTTAAGAGATGAGGGAGGGCAGTCAACTAGAAAGAGTGCAACAAAAACGATTTTTTTAATACGCCTGTCTAAAGGTATTCTGGTCCATACATCACAAATCAAGGGGCTTTCCTTGTCCGGACCATAAGTCCACTCAAGCCCAGACTCAAAGTAAGATGCAGGTTTTCTACTGTCGGCCGTTTGTCAACAAAATAAAATGAGCACACAGAGTTTTTGGGTGTTCTCTTCAAGATCACATTTTTCAGACACGTTCTTCTTAATTCCTCATCTGTAGGTAGGAGATGGAAACTATACCACTTTTCACTTGAACTCTTTTTGTTTTTGGTTCGTGTTCAAAACTCTATTGTTGTTGCCACTGATGTAGTTTGATCTGGTTGTTCATGCAGCTGCAAACACAACAGGTACCTGAATTCAGCACTGCTATTTTAGGAAAATGTATGGTTGTTAAATAAATGTGAACAAAACAAAAACATTGTTTTATGTGCTAAACTTACGGTGGCCCTGTGGTGTAAATGAACAACATTTGAAAAAAAACGGAATTACATTAAGCCAAAGTGGAAGTGGCCAAAGCGGAAGGGGCCAAAGTGGAAGTGGCCAAAGTGGAAGTGGCCAAAGCGGAAGTGGCCAAATTGAGAGTGGCCGAAGTGGCTAAAGCAGAAGTGGCCAAAGCGGAAGTGGCCAAAGCGGAAGTGGCCAAATTGAAAGTGGCCAAATTGAAAGTGGCCAAAGCGGAAATGGCCAAAGCGGATGTGGCCAAAGCGGAAGTGGCCGAAATGGCCAAAGCGGAAGTGGCTGGAATTACCTTTGAAAAAAACAGAATTTCATTAAGGCCAAACCATGTTTTTTTTTTTTTTTTACTTTATAAACAACATAAAACAGAACAACAGATCAATGTACATTAAGATACAAATACAAAATCTTGTGAAAGGTGTGAGGTTCATGTACCATTTGTTCAGTTGTTTAATTGAGAATCCAAAATAAAATAAAAAATAAAAAAACAACTTATTTCATTATTCATTTTCATGTGGGATTCAAAAAAACATACAGCCATGCATTTTGCATTTTTCACTTTATCCTCACATCAAAAATCAAACATTTGTAAAATGCCCCATGACCTCATTTGATCTACAGTAGATTTGTATATTTCGCCAACATGCGTGACCCAGAAAGAGTACTGATGTTTGATACATATATGCCTACACACTACAGAGGTTCCATTTTAGCCACTTCTGCTTTGGCCAATTCCTCTTTGGTTTAATCTAATTATTATTATTATTTTCAAATGTACAGATAGTCCCCGACTTACGAACGAGTTCCGTTCCTATGCGCCGTCGTAACTCAAAAATTGACGTTAGTCGGAAAATACGTCCAAACGGCACCTCATACGTACAGTCCTGTATTTTAATAATAATAATAATAATAATGAATTTAATTTGTAATGCACTTTTCATTAACAAAAATATCAAAGTGCTACAAGGTGCAACTAAAATCAATGATCAAATAACCAAGAACTTAGCCTATCCTAACACATTACCCTACATATTTATCAAAAAAACACATACATTCGGAGCCATAATGAAGGGAAAAAAATAGTTAATGCCTTACTGGGAGCTGGTGAAGCCTTCCTCCGCCTGTTAGCATGTTAGCTCGGTGTCCCTCCAACAGCTGAGGCTGCCTTTAGTTCGCGCGGTCCAGACCTTTTACAGCAAGGTCTGTTAGCATGTTAGCTCTTGCTCCTCCGGTCCAGCTCCGCTGTTTCTGCCGTCTGGTGACAAAAACCGCCCTCCTAACCTCCTCTGTCTCCGGTCAGCCTGTCCAAACCATATCTGTCAAGTCTCCCGTTTTGGCCGGGAAACTACCGGATTTTACCCCTCTTTCCCGTCATCATCCCGAATTATTATTTTCCCGGAAATTTCCCGTATTATAATATTATTTAAAAAAAACATTCCAGTGCCTCTGAATTATGTCACTAGCCTCGCGAGAACTGCCACCTGCAGTAGCCTCGGTGGCAGTTCTCGCGATGTTAGTGCTGGCAGCGGAACCCGGAAAAACACATCAGAAATGGATGAATGTAACGAGAGAGAAGGCGTCCCTGCCAAAAAAGTTAAGACTTCGTGTAAATATCTTGAAAAATGGGACAGCGAATTTACTTTTCCTAAAAGAAGAGTAGGGTGGGGCACAATTACGCGTTTTGTAAGATTTGTAACTGCGACTTTAGTGTCTCTCATGGGGGAAGGAACGATGTCCGTCAGCATGAAAAATCTGTCAAGCACAAAGGTAGGCCTATCAGATTGTGATCACATTGTATTGTATTGTAAAACAATTACAATTTTTTTAAAGAAAAATTAAACAAAACATAAAATGAAAGGAAGCAGAAGAAGAAAACATTTCTTATCATATCTGCTCCTTATCAAACAATCAATTCAAACAAGTCAAACATAAATATACTTATTTGTAATACAAAATAATACAGTCTCATCAGAGATATACAGTCACATCAAAATATCTAATATAATTTGTTAAATTAGAATCAACTTAAATGTAACTCTTCAACAAAATAGTTTTAATCATTTTCTTAAATATTAGTATGGACTTCACATTTTTTACATTGTCCTCTAGTCCATTCCAAAGATCAATTCCTCTTATTGCGGTAGACCTACCCTTTAAACTGGTTCTATACTGAGGTTTAACAAACATTTCCATTCCCTTTAAATTATAGCAACTAATCCTTTTCACAAAATAGGTTTGAATGTTAGATAGACACACAAACATAACTGGTTTGTAAGTGTGATAGGTAGTTATTTTAGATTTCTTGTAAACCTGTCTTAAAATGTAAGGGGTCCTGGACTTTGGTTGGGTAGTGGGATGGCTCGGAGTACCCGGCAGAAAATTTCCCTTATTTTTAAATCCAAAACTTGACAGGTATGGTCCAAACAATGAGGTCTCCTGTTGTAATTTTCCATTAAGTGCGTCAAGCTACTCTCCCCCCTCCCTCTTGTAAACCTCCTATAAATTTCCGCTGTCCTCCGGTGAGTTTCGGTACCGTATTTGTTGGTGTAAAGGCGCATAAACCGCGTAACTCGAACAATGCTTTTCAATGGGAGGGCGTTCGTAACTGCGAAACGTCGTAAGTCGAGGCCGTCGTAACCCGATGACTACCTGTAATTCCATTTATTTTTGCCACTTCCGCTTCAGCCGCTTCCACTTCGGCCACTTCCTCTTTGGCTTAATGTAATTTCGTTTTTTTTTTCTTCCCAAACGTTCATTTACACCTCAGGGCCACCGTATAAACCGAATGTAAATTACTTTCACGTAAACTGCGGTCCGTGCTCCGCTACCATGGTTAGCCAATGCTTACTGCTACTTCCTGTTTGACAGGAAGTTGTACCCATAAACATTTATACAGTAGCGCCCCCAGGAATAAGGTGGATAGATTGCTGTAGCAGTTTGTCGAGAGGCGTATAATGTGCCACATGCGGCGCTCTTGTTAGTATGAAGTGGTTCTAAAAGTCCCACACGAACTCAACCTTTTAATTATGAGCGGGAAAGTTCTCGGAAAAAGCAGGAAAGGTCCGGGATTAAGAGTAATATCAACAGTTGTGTATTTGCTGATAGCTTTATTATGTTTAGTGGCGCTGGATGCATTTTGCTCTGTTGTTTTTTATTTATTTATTTTAACTGTAAAGCACTTTGGTCGACTTCGGTTGTTTTTATGTGCTATATGAATGGAATTGACATTGACAGTCGGAAATTAATTTGTTGCCTGGAGGGGGGGGAAAACTGCAGGGAACCGAGACTGCGTGTCGTGAATTCTGGGTATTGTGCTGCGAATTTGACCGTGACTTCAGAGAACAGCAGCTGAACAGCAGCTAAACAGCAGCTGAACAGCAGCTAAACAGCAGCTGAACGCAGCGGATGAGCTCCCAGGCTTTTAGTTGCGTCACGCAAATCAACGCTGAGTTTTATGAATGAAAGGAAAAACTAAAATAAAGAGGAACGCACGCCGGTAATGTCGCTTCTAGTCTTGGTGCCATTGAAAACAAAGAAATAAGTATAAATAATAATAAGCCTCTTTTTACTTTCGATCTCAAATAATTAAAGCTCCTACATCCCAGGTGGAACCCAGTTAAGCCTTGCGGTACACAGTGTTCCTGTTTAAATAAAGCTCTGAACGCCGTAACGTTTGTTTTCAACAAACTCCTCTCTTCAGCTGCAGAACGGGCTCCCAGGCTTTAAGCTTTTGTAAATTTAGAGGAGAAGTGTTTAATCTGTGTCTTTAAATGGAAAATTTGTCCTTATTTATTTATTGAAGTGGGGCTTTGTGGAGAATTTATGAACATCTTACCTGTTATAGATAATTATTTAATTTAATAAACTCAGTTTGTAGAAATATGTTTTATTCTGACAGGATTCTTGGGAAAAGACCAAGGTGGATTTTTTGTCTTTTTGACAGTACGTCAGGCTCAAAAACGCAACAATTCGTCAGTCAACCCGAACGTTACTGTTCCACGCCACGGAGCGAAAAGGGGGGAATTGGAAATACCTCTGTCCCTTTGCAAAAACTGTAAGTGCAATCATTTGAAAAATAACATTTTGACGTGTGGCTACATCTAGGCGTAAGAAAGTTTTCTTTTGAAAATCGGGCCGCCACGTCAAAATCCAAGATGGCCACCGCCAAATACGTATGTAAACCTAGCACCCGAAACGTTTGAGGAAACTATGCTTTCTAGTTTTTATGTTGCTTAAATGTATAGTTTCTTTAAATGATTAGGGTGGCCCTTGGGGTGGCTGAAGATTTTTCTATGGTTTCAAGGCCCCCATTGGCCACCCCCTAGCTCTGTTCTTGCACCTGGTGGTGGATAAAATTGCTGCCTTCTCGCCAGGATCCGTCACTCTGCGCTGCCTCGGACAAGAAAAAAAATATATATTTTTTTTTCAGTGTAACTTCAAACCACTTGAAAATCCAAAAACATTAAAGTGAGACTAAACCCAGGTTGAGACGGTAACTCCTCCTTCCAAAATCTCCCTGAAAATGGGCGTGTCGAGAGACAAGGAAGGGTGGAGGTAGAGTTGTGCTTTTGTTCACGCCTCCACCTGCAACAACCTAAAACAAATTAAACCTCTAGCCAACAACATACACCAAGCAACAACAAAGAATAAACATGTAGATGTATTTATCTATTCCACCCATTCCATCCAAAACCAAAGGCCTAAAACAATGAAAATGAAAAGAAAAATAAAACCGCTTGTCAGGAGTGAAATGCAGCACTTCCATATAAGGTATGCACTTCTCATCTCTGCAGGGGATTGGCTCTGCTTGAACCACCTGTGTGACATCACACATGAGCAGACATGTCACACATGAGCAGACATGTCACACATGAGCGTTTGCACAAATAAGAAAATTAAAGGTGGAGTCTGCAGTTTCTGTAGAACATCAGCACTTAGAAAAAATTTCAACAAGCAAAGCATTCTGATCCCTCCCCCTCAGAGCCATATATGGCTCTGCCCCCTTGTGGTCTGTTAAAATTCAAATTCAAGCTCTGTTTTTATTGGCTGATTCGAATTCAAGCTCGGTTTTTATTGGCTGGTTACAAACTTTGTTTTTATTGGCTGGAAAATGGCGGGTCACTTTTTCTTTTTAGAAATGCTTATTTACCACCTGGAGAAGCAAGGGGACAATATTTTTTTTTAGTTTTTTTCAGAGATTACCTCTCTAACATCAATCTAGTGACAGAGTGAAGAAATATGTTAAAAATATATTGTTAGAAAAGTTACATATAGCAGCTTTAAGGTGTAATCCACCAGTTCAACCCATAGAACTACCGTAAACACATTTTTAGACCAAATATTGCCAAATATTGCCAATTTACACAGATATGCACAATTATGTGAGAATAAACACAGTCATAGTGCTAGATAACATTTTAAACACATTCTAGGGAGTTTATCAGCTAAAAAAAAGTTAATTTTGGGTTTAGTCGCACTTTAAGGTTTCAAGTCCAGTCCAGAAAAACACTCATCTGGAAAACTACAAACATTCACTATTTAAATCCCTCCGTGATGAGGGACATCAGCTTTTGGCTTGTTTAACCCTTATTTAAGCAGGAAGTCCCTTGAGAATAACATTTATTTTTCCAGGGAGACCTGGTCAAGATAAGTAAGTAAGTAAGTAATTTTTATTTATATAGCACATTTCCCAGACATGAGAGTCACAAAGTGCTTCACAGGAGGAAAAATAAAATCATAAAATTATAAAATCACAGAAATAAAATCATAAAATCATAGAGATACTATACAAAAATCACAGAGATACTATACAAAAAGGTAAAACATAACTAGCTCTAAAAACAATGTACAAAGTTAACCAAACGCCTGTCTGAAGAGATGAGTCTTAAGACTGTTTTTAAATGCAGCTGTTGACTCGGAGCAGCGTATTGTTATAGGGAGAGCGTTCCAGAGCCTCGGAGCCACCACTTCAAATGCTCTATCGCCACGAGTTCTAAAATGAGTTCTCGGAACTGTCAGCAGTAGCTTATTGGAAGACCTCAGAGTTCTAGATGGACAAAGAGGCTTCAAAAGGTCCAATAAATATTTAGGAGCCTCACCATGTAATGCTTTAAAAGTTAATAATAAAACTTTAAAATGTGACCTAAAATGAACTGGGAGCCAGTGTAGAGAGGCCAGAACCGGAGTGATAAGATGACGCCCTGTTGCATCTAAAAAATTATCAAAATACATAAACGAAACAAAATTATCAACGCAGTTTGAATACTAAGTCCAGTTCAGGCATAACTAAGTGAAATTCAGTTCAGTTTATTTTAGTATGAAGTGCTCTGTTAGGAAAATATGGAACAATACCATCTTGAATACAAGATGGAGCTAGGTTGTTGAGGGATTTGTAGGTTAGAAACTTAGACCTTTAGGTTAAGATTTTGAATTTGAACTTCATCAAAGCTTTAAATTCTCCCAAAACGACTAACGGTTTAGTTCAGTTTGGTCTGAAGGTTAGTCCATGACCGAAGTGCAAAGTTCGGCAAAAGTCGTGAGAACTCAAAGGCGGAGCCAACCGGAGAATCACAACTCGTAACAAGTCTCTTAAAAGGATTAAAGTTTACATAATCAGTAAGGGGATTTACCCACTGCAACTTTCTACGTAAAAATATACCAGCGAAGGGCAAGACACCAAGTTATAAAGTAAACAGTGAAGTACACAAGTTTACGAAATGTAAAGAACTTCCACGATTTATTTTTATTTATTTTAATTTTTTGGGACTGAAGCTGTTTTAAGACCCTCTTTAATCTCTACCTTAGTCAGACTAGACGTTAATCTGGTCAAGATTAACCTAATTATCTCCAAAATTGAGGTTTTTCGAAGCTATCTGCAACAGGTAAGTTATTAATTTCTCATATTGTCTCTACAGAACCCCATTTCAGAAGATCTGGACTGATTACTGGAACATTGAAGTTTGCGCTCTAACACAGTTTCTGATTAATGAAAAAAATAATAATTAAACGTTAAAACGTGTAGTGGGGCAGCAGTCGTCATGGATTCTCAAACCTCCTTTTTCTTCTGGGTTTTTGCTTTTAAGTGTCTTAAAATAGATTTAACCGACGCGTTCGATGCACAAAAATACGCCCGTTCTTTTCACCACATGTGCCTCAGATTTAATGCACCTTTCAGCGAGAGTAGTTTATTTCGAGGTGCTCGTCCATTTTTAGCACTTATAGCTAAAGTTTGTCCTTTAAACAGCTGAAAAAATGAAAACTAACATACATAAAATTAGGGATGGGGCCGATCCGATCCAATATCGGTATCCGATACCAGCATAATTTAAGTATTGGATGTCGGATCCAACTTGCCGATATTTCCGATCCAGCTTCAAAGAGCACCTTTGTTCCATCACATTCTGTGACTGCCGTCTTTACATTGTGTGAGTTATACCCAAAGAAGACACTCTTGAGCCTTACAACAGGAAACTCTAACTTTAACAGCACACAAGAGACAAGTCTATACCACACTGTAAAGGATTATCAGGAGGTCACTATTAATACTGACCTCCTTTTTACCTTAATTACTTTACTTATTCAGATTGAATAGTAAATTCACGGATTCTTTTCTTTTTCAGTTTACCCAATATTTCTGTGATCTTTATGATGGATAAATAAACAAGGCCATTAAGTGACAAAGACGTTAACTTAGTTGGTATGCCAGGCGACACTACCATTTATTTAAAATAAATCACTAAATTAACACCATTACACTTGATTGACATGATTTCACTTTCTTTCAATTTAATACGTCAGCACACTTAAATTCAACACAACAGACTTCAATACTGGATGTTAACATATTTAGTCTGTGGGCTCTTTAGCTTAAAATAGTTTCCAGCTTAGAATTGAGGGAAAAGGATAGGAGGACAGATGGAGAGATGGGTTAAAGGAAATTGTCTTGAGCATGTTACCAGAGTGACACTTCTCATCAGATTTCTGCTAAAATCCAGGTACGTTTGTAAACAGCTCTTTACCTTTTGACGACAAGTCTGATAAAGAGATGACACCAGCCTGTAAGATGCACAGTCCTTCAGGCCCAGTTGTCCGAACTGGTCATTCGTTTACGTTTCCAACGTCTTCTGGGTTCCGCTTGGTCATCAGAGAATATGTCAGCTCCTGGCCTCTGACTTCAAGATAAGCTTATTCCAGGAAGGAATAAACAAAGTTTTGAGCTTACGCTCGTTCTCAGTGGACTCATAACAGCCTGTTATCAGTCCTTAGCTGGACGACATGCCCTTAGCGTGTGGCTAAACGTCCATCCAGCTCTTTGGGAAAGGTTCACATCTCTTTGAAGTTCCCAGCAAACTCTGAAGCGTTTCAGCAAAAGTTAGAACTTAAAAGAAGGATCAAAGAGAGGAGTGAGGCTTGTCTCTTTTTCATTGGTCCACGGACCAGTTGAGCAGTTCACTTGTGTTATCGCGACCCAAGGTTACAGCCAGCAGCAGAGGGAAATTGTTTAGGAAAAGACAGAGAAACTGGAGCCCTTCTCCTGAAAAACAACGGATTAACTGTCTTCTTATTTCTAAACAAAACAGTCGGGTCTCTCTGACCCGAGACTTTCAACTTTAACACAGCAGTGAACACCGTTTAACTCTTACAGAATAACACAGCTTAAAAGCACACATCATGAAAATGACAAAAGTTATTCTTTTGATCACATTAGAATAAAACCAAAGATAGAAATAGTCTCTTTTGGTGACTATATTCTCAGATTACAACTAATGGAATTGATTTGTAGTAAATGTCTTGCTTTACTGAGAGGTCAGTAAAGGTCATCTCTGGAACAGTTCAAAAGTACACAGGTGGATCAAAATGGACAAGGTCATGCCCACTACAACACACATGTCGTTCTCACTCATGGTGCAGCTGGAAAAACTCAAAAACCTCTAAGCATGATGGGAAAGACAACACAGCCCACTCCCCTTAACCACTAAGAGAGTGGTTTTTGTTGTCTTTCCCATAATGCTTAGCAGTTTTTTAGTTTTCCAGCTTTAGGTGCAGCTGGAAAACTAAAAAACTGCTAAGCATTATGGGAAAGACAACAAAATCCACTCCCCTTAACCACTAAGGGAGTGGATTTTGTTGTCTTTCCCATCATGCTTAGCGTTTTTTTAGTTTTTCCAGCTGCACCATGATTGAGAACGACATGTGTGTGGTATAGAGCTGCCTCTTGTGTGCTATTAAAGTTTGTGAGTTTCCTGTTGTAAGGCTCAAGATTGTCTTCATTGGGTGTATCTCACACAATGTTAAAATGAATAGTCTCAGTACAAAAATTTTATTATACAGATTCACATACCTGAACAGTATCGGATCAGAAAAGTATCGGTTGATACCCAGTTTTTAAGTATCGGATCGGATTGGCAGTGAGAAATGTGGATCGGTGCATCCCTACATAAAATATGCATTTAAATAAAATTTTAAAACATTTAAATCCTGGAGGATGCAAAATAACCTCCGTTAATGTAATAGGCAGAAACAGCCGTCTGATCCACGCAAACCGTGCCCCCTGCATGCCGCTGTGCCACCGTGTCAGCTGCACGATCAGGAATGTGTGTGCATGGAAACTAATGCATGTTTTACCACGGCGCCCCCCTGACGGAGGAGCCTCTCACTACGCCCTGCGCTCATCTTTGATTAACTCCGCACGCAGATGATATCATTAAGCTGTTAGCCTCCATTTGAATTCTTGCATCTGCTCGTCTCTCACGCACACCGCCGCTAATTACCACTCCCCTTCGGTGGCTTTATGCCAAGGTTATGAACTGAATCCTTTTTTTTTTAATGTGATATTGTGCTCACGGAACATGTAATATGGGAAAAACGGCATAAAAATGCAAGGATGGAGAGGAATTTCCAGCGTATCCGCCACGATTTTGACTCCGTGGCGCTGCTTGCTGGTTTGTAAACACTCGACTCCCATTGGGGACGTGTTAGCATCGCAACAGCCGACCATAATCTACGGGAAAGTACAGTTTGGCTGTTTGCATCGGCTGTGCATTCATTACTCCACGGTGTGGTGGAATATTTTTTACCGTTAATCCACTGATCTGATTCCTGGGAACGCTGTTCCTCTGCCTTTTTATGCCTCACGTCCCGTATTAAACCAGCACCAACTAGTGGTTGTGTCGCTATAAGAGTTTAAACCAGGCACGTCTATTGAACATGTAATATTTATGTTTAGGTTTCACCAATGATCATTTCCAGGACGATACAAGACTTCTTAGAGGTACTCATGTCAACACTCTATGACTTTTTTTTTCCATCCAGGGTGCACTGTTGGTTACTAAAGCCTGATCCAGGGTCGAAGGTTAAAGAGATTTAACGTGTTTGTTTCGAGAATTGTCGATGAAACTTAACATTGGTCAGGGTTTTTAAAAAAAAGAAAGTTAAATCTGAAATGTTTTTTATGTTTTTTTTAATAATTTGTTGTTTGTACGAAAAAAATGCAAATTATTGATCTTACCGCAAAGATATATTTGACATTATGAACATTTTGTTTTTCTACTGGGGTTGTGTGAAGCACCTAATGAACGTCAGTGACTTACCTGCAGTTTGCACCATTATGATCTTAGTTTAACCCCTTAAAGGTAATTTAATTTTATTACAAGTGTTAATGAGAGGGAGAAAAATCTGCCACCTTCTGCTTAAAAATTCTATTTATTTATTTATTTATTTATTTTAACAATAAACTAGTCAATTATTTATGGCCGTACCAGCCTGAAATAAATGTATAAAATTTAAATTAATTTTTAAAAACTCTTTAGGCCTTTACTTTTTAAAAAGCACTTCTTTTTTTTTTTTATTAACTGAAATTTTATTTTATGGTAAGTTGTGGTAAAAAGAAAAAGAAAGAAAGCATACCGTAGTATGTATTCCAGGCAAAAATTTTGGGAAGGCCACCCAGCCCAACAGATCCTCCAAAACAGGCAGGTAAAAATTATTATTATTAAAGTTGCCACCCTTGATCAGGGAGCCTCAAGAAAGGAAATCCTGGGAGAAAAATATCAATAGAAATGTTGAAGGCTTTAAAGTCTTCCACCCATTGAGAAAGACTAAATCGTCAATTGACTTTTCTAGTGCCTTGGCTTTTCTCTGCATCACTACTGTGATGATTCAAACCCAAAATATTCTGCTCTGAGTACCGTATTTTCCAGACTATAGGTCACGGCTTTTTATCATTTTTTCATGGCCTGCAACCTATAGTCAGGTGAGACCTATTTATGGACTTTTTCCCATATTTTTAGACCAATTTTTGGCTCAGATATGACCGTTTTTCATTTTGGCAGAAAATGGTGCAGTACCACCTTTGTCCACTAAGGGGACACTTCCAGAGAGTCCACCGACCGTTTCCAGCTCATGTGTCCGAAAAAAAGCCTCCTGTGCTCGGACTGACTCTGTCGCTGCCCGGCCTCCTGGTCTGGAGGTAACTACTGTTAGCTCTGTGTTTGTTAGCTGTTTGTTAGCAAGATAAGTCAAGAACCACTTGGCGGATTTTTCTGAAACTTATAGAATGTAATCACTGTATGGACATTTACAAGTGAGTAGTTTTTTGAGATGTTTGAGATTTAAAAAAAAACAACTATCTTTTATTAGCGGTTAGCTTTCTGTTTATAACGTTATAAATAGCTCAAAAACCACTCGGTGGATAATTTTTCTGCTGCCAGAGTGTAATTATATGGCTTTACTTTACGAACTGTTGCCTTGGATGAAACATTTGAGATGAAATTTGATTTTTTTATTCGTTGTTTTAGACGGAATCGTCTCGTGTTAGCTTCCGTTTTATTTCCGTGTATATTTTAGCAAATAGCTAATAAACCACTCGGCTAATAAACCACTAACCCTTGTGCTATAATGTAAGCTATAATTTTTAGCAAACAAATAATTGTTTTTACCGTGTTAAACTACTTAAAAGCCTTGCTTTGCGCTCCTGTGGCAGACATTTGCAACAGAGCTAAACACTCGGTCCATATTTCCGGGTTGTCTCAGCGGTGACGCGTCACATCAGCGGTGGATGACGCGTTACGTCAGCGGTGACGTAGGTGCGACCTATATTCCGGTGCGACCGGTTTATGGATTTTTCCAAATTTTTGGCAATAATTGGACAATGCAACCTATATTCAGGTGCGACCTATAGTCCAGAAAATACGGTAACAAAGTATATAAGATTGGGTATACCCACATCCGCACTCGTCTTCGTCTGAGGTCAATGTTTGAAAAGCACTAGAGATTTCAACATGACAACTTGTTTCTTTATCTACTAAAGATTTTAGCACCAATGGAATGTATGTGGAGGCAGTACAAAAAGCCATAGAATCAGCTTACTTCATTAAAAATATTTTTCAAATGGTTTGCATCGACTCAAGTTCAAGGGGAAGGTGACGTTCCGTTTTCTCTACAAATTCAAACTCAAACTGTTTCTAGTGTGAAATATCATGCATCAAGTCCCAAAAACTGATGTTGCAGTCCTTTTTCTGACTGATAAGATTAAATCTTCTAAAACTATAGTTTAATAATACATACTGCAATCCTTACATGGCCTTCCTGTATACCTCTGAATACCATAAATGGTTCACATTAGGGTATATCCAGATAAAACTGGTGTACAAGTGTCTTAAAGCGTCCTAATGTCCCTGGAATGAAGGTCTTTGTCACAAACTTAATCAAAGTAACAAAATATGCTAATATTGCTCTCCAGTTCTGACCTTCTACAGGTATGTGTTCAAAGAGAAGAACGCACAGTGTTCGTCACCAACCTTGAGCTTTTGTTCTCCATGAATATTTTCATTCAGCAAATTCAGAGTTATTTTGGATTGGTAGGAAAAATATATCTTTAGGATGCTATTTGGTGTTTTTTTTTTTTTAACTTGGCGTCTTTTTCATCAAGCTGTCCTCTTGAACGTTTTTCTGAAGTTGCCTTTTGGAATGCTGGATCACCAGTTTATTTCTTTACTTTTTTTTATGTAAATGGAAACTGCTTACTAACAGGACATCTTTTCCTAGAATTTACAAATTCTTGCTATTTTTGTTTAGGTGTCCAGCTTGATACTTGATTTTTAGCCTTAAATTTGTACTGCTTTACAGATATTTCCTTTACTGACGCAACCAAACTGTTTCTGGAAAAGACGAACATCGTTTGTAATCGTTTTTGTACCCCGTTGCGGAGCGAAGAGTGGGAAATGGAAATACCCTATGCATGTGAGGTGGACAACTTGAAAAATAAATTAGGTATCGACTTTCATTTTGGTGTGTGGCTATGTCCAGATGTAAGGAAGGTTCAATTTGAAAACTGGGTTGCCACCACACGCGTAGCCAGGAGGGGTTCGCTGGGTTCGAACGAACCGCCCACTTTGCCTATGAAGTCCCGCCTACAACTCCCGCACAACACAAGTACTGTGTTAAGAGGTGGAAAGAGAAGGTATGGAGACGCCGTTAATATCAAACCGGTTAACCACAGGCATAACACAAACTCCTTTTTTTTTTCCAATAAAAGACAAATGTAAAATAAGTTCAACCAAGTGAGGATCAAACCCGAGTCGAGATAAAGTTTAGAGTGGCAACCCGACGCGCTTCCAGTGAACCACCGAGGCATGTTGCCCTTTACAGGTCCACTTTTCCTTTAAACGAACCGCCCCTCATAAAATCCTGGCTACGCCCATGGTTGCCATGCCACAATCCAACATGGCCGCCACCTTGTATAATGAATATTTTATTTTATTGACACGTAAGAAAGTTACCTATCAAAATCTGGGTTGCCAAGTCAAAATCCAGGATGGCCATCACCATATATCTGTAAACCGGCCACCCCAATCATTTGAGGAAACTGCTTTCTAGTTTTTATATCCTCTAATGTTTTCATATTCCACAAATGTTTGGGGTGGCTGAAGAATAATCTATGGTGGCTAAGGCCACCATTGACCACCCTCTTTACTCCATCATCACCACTGGTGTTACTCAACACTGCCTCTGATGAGCAAAATATAACAAAACCTCCCTCTAGTTTTCTAAAAAAATTGTAATTCCTACCCACTTCAATATCTTTCACCAAAACATGGTTTGCTTGCATTCCCTGTTCATTTCCAGTCCAGATAGATACAAGTACTTGTTTTTAAAACTACAGACATTCACTGTTCAAATCCCTCAAAGACGGGGGGGTCATTGGCACACCACTTGTTTTATTCTTAATACACTGAAAAAGGAAATCCCTTCTCTGATGAGGGTGAAACCTTGAAGTGGAATTTTAGCCTCAGGGTTCAATAAATTCCAGCATGATGGCCAATTACCAAACAGCAACGAGACCAACTTATCATCCCAATGTACCGTATTTTCCGGTCTATAAGTCTCATCTCTCTATAAGTCGCATTGTCCAATTATTGGCAATAAATAGGAAAAATCCATAATCATGTCGCACCTCTATATAACTCGCATCTATTATGCATCACCGCTGACGCGTCGCGTATGTTAAGCGTCACCGCTGACAACCTGAAATGTGGACCGGTGGTTAGCTCTGATGCAAATGGCTGCCACACGGAAGGACTTTAACAAGATTAACACGGTAAAAACAGATATTTGTTTGCTGAAAATTATAGCAAAGATGTGTCTTAGCTGAACTTTTCCTTAATAAATGCACATAATTGTCAAATCAGCTGGATTTAAAAAGTAGTTTCGCTAGTGCACCCGCACGGGTGGGACCGCAGCATTTTCTTTAAAATTTAGCAAGATAAACACTTAAAAAATATATATTTTTGCTGACATTATAGCAAAGGTGTTTCTGAGCTTAACCGTTCCTTAATAAATTCAAGTAATGGTCAAATCTGCTGGATTTAAATTGTTTCGCTTTGACGTCTTCCAATCCGTCGCGCGCACTGCGAAAATAAATTATAAATAAATCTGATTTTAGCTCAAATGTCTCATACAGCTAACAGTTTGTAAATGTCCATCTAGTGATTACTTTCTGTAAGTTTGATAAAAATCTGTCCTGTAGTTCATGAGTTATTTAGATAAATAGTACCCGTTTACAGTAAATACAGAGCTATAAGCTAACACATTTACGGTTATAAAACATCGGATTTTAGCTCAAATGTCTCATACAGCTAACAGTTTGTAAATGTCCATCTAGTGATTACTTTCTGTAAGTTTGATAAAAATCTGTCCTGTAGTTCATGAGTTATTTAGATAAATAGTACCCATTTACGGTAAATACGGAGCTATAAGCTAACAAATCAACGAAGCTAAAACATCGAATTTTAGCTCAAATGTCTCATAAAGCTAACAGTTTGTAAATGTCCATCTAGTGATTACATTCTGTAAGCTTGATCAAAATCTGTCCTTTAGTTCATGAGTTATTTAGATAAATAGTACCCGTTGCTAACAAACACTGAGCTAACAGTAGTTCATACCTCCAGAGAAGGAGGCCGGGCTGCGACAGAGTCAGTCCGACCAGAGGAGGCTGCCGTTGGACACATGAGGTGGGAACGGTCGGTGTATCCTAGCGGACAAAAGTGGTACTGCACTCTAGCAGCCAAAAGTGGTAATGCACCATTTTTGCCAAAATGAAAAACGGTCATATCTGAGCCAAATAGTGGTCTAAAAATATGGGAAAAAATCCATAAAAATGTTGCACTGCTCAATAAGTCGCAGGCCATGCAACTTAGGCAAAAAGGTGCGACTTATAGACCGGAAATATGGTAATAGGCGACTTCTATCCAGGCTTCCTCTAATTAAGTAGCTCTCATTGTGCTGCCTTGAGCTGAGCATGGCAGGAAAGAAGCAGTCCGTTTTCCGACATATGCAGAGCAGAGACCGGCGGACCCCTCAGGATGGTACTCATAAACCTTGGTCAGGAGGGGAAGCCCAGTTCTGTTGACTGAAGCTTTCGTCATGGCCAAGGAAGGCTACGATCAGGCTTGAGCTTTAGGCTTAGAGAGACACAATCACATCCTGCGCAATCATCTGAGTCACTCATTTGAGACTGAAATATAACCGTGAAGTAAACTCACACTTAATACACCTACAGATAGACAGAAGTTAAAGGACAACACCCACCGTGACAGTAACAATTCACCATATTGGACAATTACTGTAGTAGAATATGATGTCTATTTTCATTTTTGCATTTGGGCCAGGCGAGTATAAAAAAATAAAAAATAAAAAAACGGATTCCCGGAAACCTCCGGAAACTCCGCCGAAGATTGCCGAAGTCTGTAGTGACATCAATACAGGCTCCTCTCAGAAGGCAGGAGTGAGTTCGCGATGGAGGTTTATGAGAGTGAGAGCCGCGGATCCGCGCTCAGAATATGATAGACATCAGTGTGCGACCACAGGATTAATCAACAGGCAGATTTATTAACAAGGGAATATTAAAAATTGTTTCAGTTTTTTTTTCCTCTCTCTCTCTCTC
Organism: Garcialebias charrua; assembly: GCA_038048925.1. Taxonomy (NCBI): domain Eukaryota; kingdom Metazoa; phylum Chordata; class Actinopteri; order Cyprinodontiformes; family Rivulidae; genus Garcialebias; species Garcialebias charrua. Next base: position 22,906 of record JBBPBX010030137.1, read on the forward strand.
TCTGAGCATTGAAGGTGGTGGTGTTTCTGTGCGCGCTGATCACTGTAGCCAGCTGTTCAATAATTACTGAGGAAATATTAAAAATGACATGACAACTTGTACAGCTCAGCTCCACGCCACGTTTGGAACAGCGCTCCGGCTTCATTTCTTAACAAGTTTATTTGAGCGGGACCTACCTGCATTCACCTGTGGTCTTATGAATGACCCGAGGAGGATTAAATGGCAGGACCAGTAGCACTGGTCTGTGCGGGAATAGCGCGGGTTTGACTTATGAAAGGGGTAAAAAGCCGAGCCGACTTCATGAGGAAATTAATGAATTTGTTGCGAGCGAGCAAATTAAATAGTGTCCTACGTGGATGCGCGACCTCTAAATATTTCCTGGTGCAGTTGTGGGTACAGCTGGACCAGCGCTCTGTTTTTAGTTATTTTTTAGAACTTTTTAACACCGCTGCAATAATGAAGCTACGTTGATGCATGCTTGTTATAACTCCGCATGCATTCAAGGCGGAAACTTCAGTGACGTCAATGCCCATATATGGAGAGGGGCAGATCTTCCTGGAGCCGCTGCTAAAAACTGCTAAAAAAAAACATGAAATAACACATTCAGCGTTATTTCTCTACAATATAAATAAACGCTCCTGTTTCATTATTTAATTAACTACTAAATATTAATGGCGATGCAATTTGAAAACATGGTGGGTCATGTCCTTTAAGATGTCTCACTCTGCTTGGAGTCAGGACTATTTATATGCCCGTCAAAGGGGAAACATATACAGACAGACAAACTTTCTCTTGTCCCGTCCATAACTCCTGATCCACTCAAGATAATTTAATGAAACTTGATACACGTATGCATCATCACTAGACAGTGCCAGGGTAAAGGTACCAAATCAATGGAAAAACTTGAAAAAGTTATACAAGGTCTTTGCTATAAAATGCTATAGAATTTGTTGTATAGGTGATGTCTCTTGAGAGGTACTTTAGTTGTTGCAGAGGGTTGTGGCTGTGTGCCTCAGCCAGAACAGTGTTAGTTTTATTTTTGTGCTAGATCCTGTTTCAATCGGACTTGTTTGTTTCAAACTTTGATAAGGGTGAGATAAGAAGTTGCTACGAGGCCAAGAGGGTCGTGTGCTTTCACGTATTTCCATCTTTCCTTCAAAGTTTAATGTGAGAATGATTAGTCTGCTTGTCCTTGCTGTTTTATCCGACAAACTTGTTTTTTTCTGTCTTGGCGAATCCAGCCTACATCGAGGACGTGGCTCGCTGCGTGGACCAGAGCAAGCGCCTCATCATCGTCATGACGCCCAGCTACGTGGTGCGGAGGGGGTGGAGCATCTTTGAGCTGGAGACGCGGCTGCGCAACATGCTGGTGACCGGCGAGATCAAGGTCATCCTGATCGAGTGCGCCGAGCTGCGCGGCATCATGAACTACCAGGAGGTGGAGGCCCTCAAGCACACCATCAAGACGCTGACGGTCATCAAGTGGCGCGGGCCGTCCAGCAACCAGCTCAACTCCAAGTTCTGGAAGCAGCTGCTCTACGAGATGCCCTTCAAGCGCATGGAGCCCCTGAGCATCTCCCACGAGCAGGTGCTGGACGTCAGCGAGCAGGGCCCCTTCGGCGAGCTCCAGACGGTCTCCGCCATCTCCATGGCCGCGGCCACCTCCACCGCCATGGCGACGGCGCACCCGGACTTGCGCTCGACCTTTCACAACTCTTGCCACACCCAGATGAGGCAGAAACACTATTACCACAGCTATGACTACGACCTGCCGCCCGGCGGCACGCTGCCGCCGCTCTCCTCTCTGGGCAACCAGCACACCTACTGCAACATCCCCATGACGCTCATCAACGGGCAGCGGCAGCAGGCCAAGTCGCCGCGCCAGCAGAGCATGGAGGAAGCCCACGCCAACAACGCCATGTTGCCGCTGCTGCCCAGGGAAACCAGCATCTCCAGCGTCATCTGGTGACAAAGGCGACGCCGGGCAGGGTGGACCGCGGCGTCCATCACGGGGAAGACTCGGACCCTGAATGCACCGGAGCCGAGTGGACGGGTGGCACTAACGAACTTACTGCTGTTCAATTTGCACGAGGAAACAACAGGGGAAGAACGGACGCACCTGATCTGGGAGAGGAGCTCGTTAAAAGAAGTTTTTCCGTTCCGATACAAGCTTTTATTAAAACCGAACGATTGAAAAAGATAATAAATAAAAAGTGGACACTTTTATATGCCTGTATGAACACTCGCGCAACACAAGCCAACACCTATCATTTTACCCAGAACGTCAAAGGAACACAGGGTTTTGTACATATCTTTTTTTTTTCTAATTCTTCGTAGCAAATGTTTTTTTCCACCCCCTCCACTCTCTCATCGGTTGGGAATTGTTTTTATTTCAATTTTTTTTTGGTTGTTGTTTCCGTTTGTACTAAAGTGAGGCCTGTAAAGATTTGTCGGTAAAACCGTTGTTACCTTTATTCTAATTTGTTGGCTGGTGTTTAAAAAAACAAAAACTATTTTTGTTGAGTTTTTGTTGTTTTGTTTGATTTGCGGAGATGAGAACGTTTCTAGTCACAGCCCTCAGGAAAAAGGGGTGAGATATTAGAGGTTGGGGGTTTTAGCTCAACCGGATTATGCAAAATCAAATAAAGGCAGGCGACTGGACGTCGCCCCCCACCATTTGTCTGAACGCTTTCGGGAAATAGAAGAATACGGTGCTAGGCGTCACATCTCTGTTCGTTTAATTTTAAACCACATAAACAGATGATTATAACACTAATAAAAGTAATTATGTATTATTTTCTGGAAAAAATGAGAAAAGTATATTTTTGTAATGGGGATATTTAATTAGAGATGTTATGAAGTTTATAAAAGGAAATCAGGAGGAGTTGAGAGGCTTTTTGTTGTTGTTGAAAAATCACAAAAAATGATGTTTTTTTCTGTTTTCATGATGTTTTGAACGCTCCTAGACTTCTTCCTGTGCTCGTCGACCTCATTGTCATTTCAGCCACTTTAACGGGGATGAAGCTATCCAAGATGTCAGCGCGAAAGCTGCCGCCGCAACGGAGCGTTTACCGTGACCGGGTTTCCTGCGTAGGACCAAACGAGGCTGTTCAGGGTTAAATCTCCGTCTGTCCTCCATTTTCTTTCTCTTCCGTTAAGTTTTTCCATTCCTCTTGGAGTGATTCGTCTGAGATAAATACATGTTTCTCTGCAAAACTTTCAGGCAGGCGACGCTTCGGCTAAGATACGAGGACGAAGGATTCCAACGCTGGGATTGCCATTAAGGAGTCCCAGTTACTCCGTTAGCAGCAATTCACTTCCTACTTCTCAAATTTTACCTATTTTCCGTAAAATGCCTCTTTTTAAAACGTTTAATTTTGATGTGAAGTTCTGTGGAAAAGTTATGAACCACTCGTGTTTTAACCCACACTGATGAGCTAATGGCTAGTCTGAGCTAGAGCTGTCATTTCTAACCCGGGCCCGACCTGAATTTGGGCCGGTCCGGGCCATAATAATGTGCTAGATGGGCGGGCCTGTGTCGGGTTTTTGATTGCATCAGCGGATGCGCACAACTGACTATCCAGTTAAATGGAAAAATAGCTTGCCATACATTCCAAATATACGGCAACATGGCTTGCCATATAATCACCAGCCGCATGCGACCATTTGACCGTGCGCTGACCGGCCTTGAAAAAGGTAAAAACAAAAAAATAAATATATATATATATATATACAGTGAGTCCTCGACTTACGAACGAGTTCCGGACCTACGCACCGTTCGTAACCCGATTTTGACGTACGTCGGAACTCAGAACACGTGTCTTTCGTAAGTCCGGATTTTTGGACGTAAGTAGGATCTCAGTACACATGGCGTTCGTACGCTGCTGCCGCACACCCATTTATCGACATGAGACTGAACAAGCGTACATACTGGTCCATAAACATGCACAGAACTTTATTTACAAACGGTTAGCTAACACATTACACCACTCATTCATCTATAAACACAGCACGTACTAGCGTTCGGAGCGCGTTCGTAAGTCCGAGTTGCCGTAAGTCGAGGACTCCCTGTATATATATATATATATATATGTATATATATATATATATATATGTATGTATATGTATATATGTATATGTATATATATATATATTTGGTTAAAGGTGCTATATGTAACTTTCTGTAGCACGCAGCACTTAGAAATATTTTCAACAGGGAAAAGCATTCTGCTCCCTCCCCCTCAGAGCCATATATGGCTCTGCCCCCGTGGTCTGCTGAAATTCAAATTCAAGCTCTGTTTTTATTGGCTGGTTACAAACTCTGTTTTTATTGGCTGGTTAACGGCGGGTCACTTTTGCTTTTTAGAAATGCTTATTTACCACCTGGAGAAGCAAGGGGACAATATTTTTTTAAAGTTTTTTTCAGAGATTACCTGTCTAACAACAGTCTGTCAGGAGATAGTGACAGAGTGAAGAAATATGTTAAAAATATATTTTTAGAAAAGTTACATATAGCACCTTTAAGCTTCAGATTGGACTATAGCCAGGAAGCGACCAATCAAAGCCCAAATGGACATTCATTCAGCCACTGCACTCAGCGGACGCGCGCGGCCGACGAGCCAAACCGTTGGAATCACAAAATATCCGGCATGTCAGAGCATGGTCCGTGCCTGAATAATGCAGAATGCAGGCAGAAGCAAGGGTTTAATGCTTTGACGGCCATGAAAGGACAAACACCCACTCAGCTCCGATCTTCTGCCCCACTTTATTGAGCCACATGCATCCACCGACCGTTAAAGCTTAATTTAAAAATGTCGGGGGTAGGGCTCAGGTTCGGACCTGTAATTACTGTTAATTTGTCAGGTCGGGTGGGGTTCGGAAATGATGGCTACGGCCTGGGGTCAGATCTGATTTTTTGGGCCCAGTTAATTTTGTTTAGCAGTTCTTTGCAAGCTAGCTCTAGCACTTCTAGGATACGTTCTTTGCAATTACAATATTTCTCTCTGGAATAAATGCAAATTTGTGTTTTAATTTTTATAAAGAAGCATTTGCATGAACTACTGTAAAATATTTGACTTTTGGCAGCAATCCACTTTGGTTTTGGCCCAGCTCAAACTAGCCATTTGCCTGTCTGCAACAGTTAAGATGTTGTTTGTTTATAACACAACCACAGAACCCATCTTCAAAAGGTCTTAACTGTTGTTTTTAACTTCTGTTAATGGATGTCTGTTATACAAAATGTTAATTATGATTATAAATATATTTCACTGGTTGGATAGAGATAAAAAATGGAGGCCTGGACAGAAAAGTTTGAATGTTTTTAATTTTTACTAAAATGAATTAAAAACATGCAAATGTTTTAAGTAAATACAACTTTTTACCCCCAGACCAAAGCAAGGTGAAGATGATGACAGTTTTTTTATTTTATTTTATTATTTTTAGAATTTTGACTTTTTTTCCCCTTCGGATTTTGAATTAAAATAGAATTGATAGGAGGTGGAAAAGTCAGAATTTCAAGATTAAAATCAAAATTCTGACTTTTCTCAGATTTATAAGATACATATCTTTTTATTATTATTATTGTGGCCGTAACCTTCTTCCATACATCCACATTACTCATCCAGAAAAACATTATCATGCAGATCAGTGTCATGTGATAAAGAGCTATTTCCACACATCTGCTCAGATCTAAGATGGCAGCCGATTGTTACTCCTCCTGCAGTTGTGCCATATCTTTTATTTTATTTTATTTATTTTGAGAGACTAACTTCAAACTAAAATACCTGCAGCGTCTGAAATGTTTCCGTTAGTGCCATCGAATATGCAAAGTGGGTAAACTTGTACACAATAAACGAAAAACGGAGTTTGTTTCTCGCTGCTCGAACTCGTCACATTTTGCCTTTTATTTTCTGGTCGAAGCCTGACGTTTTATTTTGAAGAGATTGTTTCAAAGTGTGAGCTGCCACAATTGCGTTAGAGACTTTCCTGTTTTCATTCACTCAAGCCACACTTTCCCTCCACTCCGAGGCAAAGACAAAGATTCAACAGAAGGGTCAGCTGTGCTGTAATGTGGTAAACGTGTAAATAAACGGTATCGTAATTAAGATGAAGACAATCGAGCCATATTCACGAAACTGACGGTCAGTTTTCCCAAAAGTGTCGACTGACCTGTACGGAAGCTGTGTGATGGCAAAAGTTTGCATTTTTCTTAACAGGTTGATAACTTTTTTTTTTTAAATGCTAAACATTTCTGATGGTGTGGCTTTGATTAGAAAGGTGGTGATGAATATTAACAATATATAGCACAGAATTATTCCAGGCACTTTCACGACTCTTGAGACGAACGTCTCCGTTTTCTGATTTATTTTCTATTATGTATCTGCAATGTTAATTAAAAGAGATACTGTTATTAATAATAAAACCACATTTATGGTATTATTTCTCAGTCCTGTGTGTGTTGTGTTTGGGGGGGGAGTGAAAGTGCAGATTCTTTGCTTTAAAAAAATAAAATGACAACCGGCTCTCTTTGTTTATGGAGCGGCGGCACAGATTGCTGACGATGCCCAGATCTGTTTTCTTGGCAGAGGGCCGACCCGACTGCCGTAACTCTCTCCCGTCTCCCGTAAAACCTTGGGAAAACAATCAATAACTCTCCTTGTTCTCCTCAGAGGCTGAGCCAGTATCATAAAAATAAAAAACAAGTCAAATATTAGGAGAGGGTCCCAATGCGGCGAGAAACTTTGTGTCCTGTTTGATTGACCTTGAAGTACTCCAGTACGGAAGAGGATAAGCGCCTTTTATTTCAGAATTCTGACTTTTTAATCTAAATTCAGATTAAAATCAGAATTCTTGGCATTTGAAGATTAATGTCAGAATAAGAAAATATAAAGTTTTTAAACCTCGTCGCTAACCTTCTTCCGTACAGAACATTAACGGAAATATATTTAATATTAATGTACAAGTTGCTTGTGTTGGGCACAGCTAACCAAAAGGTTTGCTTTGATAACCCATAATCCACTAACTAAAGAATTAGCTGTACTAACACTATAAGTAAGTAATTGAAAATAATGGAAGCTAATGCTAACTGCTAACCGCTAAGCTAAGGCAACTATATCGCTCAAACCTGGCTCAAATGTCTGTCTTCTTCCGTGCGACTGACACACAAACCTATTGATGTTAGTTTGATTCTTTATTTGATTTGAAGGTGGATGTATGTCACTAAATCGTAAATGCAAAACTACGGAGTTACGCATTGTTGTCTAGCTAGCAAGCTGCTGTGTCGACCAATCACATTGCGCGTACACGTAGCTAACAAATAGCTTGCCTAGTGGCTCCTTAGAGACACGCCCTCAGTAGACGAGAATAAACGTGTAAATTTGGTAGCAGACTTTATATTAGCAGAATGTCATTTAGCAGAATGTCATTTAGCGTAAGCCAACGCTTTCCGACGTTGGCAAAATTGCAAATCTGCTAAATGCAAAGTTAGCTTCCCTATTAGCTTTTAGTGGATTAGCAAAACCGATGCTCACCATGGGATCGTGCTCCTTCTGAATATATTTGAGTTGAACTCACAAAGTGCTGATGTGCTCGCTTACTCAGAAAAACTGTGACATTTATTGTCTCAAAATACAGTTAACAGAATCCATCTTCCTTCAATGTACTTCGATGCAGAAAAACATGTTCTTTCCTTCTCACATCTCTTCTAAGTACTGTATTGTGTCCACAAAGTAGCTGTCTACTTTTCTGTCTGGGATCAAAGAAGCATCAATAAAATAAAGAAAACAGCGCTGATGAAAAATCATGAAATGCAACCAAAAACATCTAGCCTCGGGTGTCTTCAACAAATGATTGATCGTTAGCTTAGCACAAACATAAACAGCAAGAAGATGAATGTTATGCTCATGATGTACTTTTTATCCTCACTTTTTTCTTTTGCGTTTAATACAAATCCAGATTACAGAGCAGAGAGCGTTTCTGCCACATATATTTCCAGGATTCAACACAACGTATCCAGAGCTACTTAGCATTAAAATAAACAGTTAATTGTTGGGATTCAAACAAACTTGCTTGTCTAGTAGCTAGTTAGCTTAGCAGAAAGATAAACAGCACTTTGCACTTTTTGATTACCAAAATTTTACGTCTCCCACTAACTTGTTCTTGCATCAATCAAAACAGCATTGCTGAAATGTTCTACATCATCTGGCCGAGCGTGCTAATTAGCATGTGTTAGAGCAATGTTCGTTAAGAGATGATGCACTGTGCCCTACATCAATGATTGTTTTATTCAAGCTGGACGCTTCAAATCCTTTAAAGTGGAACTTCAGTTAGTTTCAAACATTATATTGAATATGTTGTTTGCATCTTTATACGTAAAAGTACTGTAAACGTCTAGCGTAAGATGCTTAGCCAACTCGAGCCCTTGGATCCGACCAACCGAAGCTGGATTGTGGAGACGAGCATCGTCATCCTGCACGGGTGTATGCGACTTCTACTAGGCACAACATTCGCCATCCTTTCCTCTGTCATCTCTACAACATTAAACTCCTGCATCTGTGCTGGTGTGAGCGCAGAAAGCCTCCAGATGTTGTCATTTGAGTGGATGCCATATGGTGTGTGAAAAGGAGGAGCTCCTAAGCGATGACACCTTTCCCCCCAAATGAAATAATTTTCACTTCATTACAGTGCCACAGCATAATAAGTTCCCTGTACGAAGGCATGTTCTATATGATGGAGGCTTTCACTGCAGCAGATCAGGCTACAAACGCAGATGTTTCATATCCTCTCCCTATCCTGGTGGAGAATTACTCACAATGGCAGGTATACCAACCCCCCCTCTACATGTCCCATAGGGCCTTGTTACCCATTGCAATGTGCTTTGTGACACGTCTTCCACTCCAAGAACCAGGCCAATTGTCTGAGCACAGAAAGACGCTGGTGGAGACGACGTGTGCAGAAGCCAGATAGATAGCATTTGGAGAGGCGATGCAGGCAGCTGTTAACCCAGTTTTGGGGTATATGTTTTTCGTGTTGTACTTCATTGTCTGTGTTGCCTGTTGCGTGTTTGTTTGTCCAGCACTTTGGTGTGGACTTGTTCCTGTTTAAAGTGCTTTATAAATAAAATGGTATGGTATGGTATTATTATTATTATTATTAACTAAAGGTCCCGGTATAGCTCTGCGTTCTGCCGAACGCCGCTCTACGCGCGCGCTGTGCGCAGGCAGTTCACAGTATAGCTCTGCGTTCATTCTCGCGTTAATGCTCGCGTTTTCGCTCCAAATTCTTGACGTCATTTGAGCAACAGCAGGGCGGAGCGTTTACCTACGGGACAAATTGAGGTCCTGATTGGTCATTTGCTGACACGCCTACTGAATTGACAGGTCGGGTGGGGGAAAAAAAGGCACTTCACACACCTTCTGCCGCAGCGGTGTTCTGTGTTTATATGTTAATAAAAAGTTCTAAAAAATAAAATAAAAACAGGGAGCACTGGTCCAGCACACCAGAACACCAGGAAATATGCAGAACCTCGCGCAGCCACGTTGGACATGAGTTTAGTTCGCTCGTGACAAATTCATTAATTTCCTCATCATTTCAGTCATGGAGTCAGCGGAGGAGGAAGCAATCACTTGACTTTTGGCAAAAACAAAACAAAAGAAAAGTCCAGATCAGGGATGAAGAAGGGGAATTTAATACATATGTGTCTCATACAAAACAGTCCGGCGCCGGGCAGTTTATTGTGAGACAACGCGCTTGCGTACGCGGTCGTAAAATTTGAGCTTGGCGCGTACATGCCCTGCCGGGCTACGCTTGTGCCTCTGCGTACGTACGGCGAACAGCGGCGTACTGCCGTACGCAGAGCTTTACCGGGGCCTATAATGTCATTCCACTACATGTACCACATGTGGTGCAAACGACAATAAAGAATCTCTGACTCCGATGGTGTCGTGTGGGTGAGCGGTCTACTGATGTCAACATTGTAAATGGAGTAGCCCACCGGTGGCGGTGGGGTTAGGGTATGGGCAGGCATGTGCTATGGACAACGAACACAGGTGCATTTTATTGATGGCATTTTGAATGCACAGATGTACCATGACGAGATCCTGAGACCCATCATTGTGCCATTCATCCACGACCATCACCTCAAATTTGCATCATGATAATGTACGGCCCATGCTGCAACGATCTCTTCACGGTTCCTAGACGCTGAAAACATCCCAGTTCTTGCAGGGCCAGCACACTCACTGGACAGTCACCCACTGAGCATGTTTGGGATGCTCCGGACCATTGAGACAACAACGTGTTCCAGTTCTTGATAACATCCAGCAACTTTGCAGCCATTGAAGAGGAGTGGACCAACATTCCACGGGCTACAATCAACAACCTGATCAACTCTATGAAGGAGACGTGTTGCACCGCGTGAGGCAAATGGATGTCCCACCAGACTCTGACTAGTTTTCTGACCCCCAATACAGTACAGGTAGTCCTCGGGTTACGATGGTCTCGAGTTACGACGTTTTGTGTTTACGGCGCATCTCCCATTAAAAAATAAATAAATATATATATTATTTTGAAAAGCCGAGTTACGCAGTGTCCGGTTTTACGTCGTAAACGTAGCGGCGGAGGAATACAGAGGTGGAAGAATATGTTACATATGGACCGAGGTTGACTGCAGAACCAGCGCGAAGCAGAGGAAAAGTACAGGCGGAGACCTTATTGTAAACGCTCTGGACCGAGCTGGATGGCGGTTTTATGTTGTAAACGAATAGAGAATACGGAGGATGAAGCGAGGTGGACGGTGTCACCAGCATCCAAGTAGGCTATTACCGTAACGGTTTTTGCGCTTCATTATGGCTCCCAAACTATGTGTTTTTTGATCATTATGTAGGGTACTGTGTTATGATAGGCTAAGTGCTTGGTAATACAGTAGGCCTACTGTACATGTGGTGCAGTATGTACGTATATTTCAACTTATGTTGAAAATCGGTTTACGACGCTGCGTAGGAACGAATCTACGTCATAAGTCGAGGACTACCTGTAAAAGTAAAATTGCACATTTTAGAGTGGCCTTTTATTGTGGTCAGCCTAAGGCTCACCTGTGCAATAATCATGCTGTCGAATCAGCATCTTGATATGTCACATCTGTGGGGTGGATGGATTCTGCAAAGGAGAAGTGCTCACTAACACAGATTTACACAAACTTGTGAACAATATTTGAGATAAAAAGGCCTTTTGTGTTCGTATAAAATGCTTTAGATCTTTGAGTTCAGCTCATGAGAAATGGGAGCAAAAACAAGTGTCGCGCTACTACTTTTGCTCAGTGTATATAGAAAAAAAAAATACTTTGTAGAATTTTCATTGAAATCCACTGCCATACATGACAGCAGGTCTTTTTTTTTTTTTTTTTACCATAAAACCAAAAATTTGATGTAAAATTCTCATTTCTGATTAAAAACAAACTGTCATGACATTTTTTTTCTTGTCTGTCTACAAAAGAAATATACGGTATGTAAGGGGATACTTAATTCATGCACAACAAGAAGTTTTTTTTCTCCTCTCACTGATGAGCCAATTTTGGTCTATAAGTACCTGGTAACCAGTGTTAATTTTGACAGCTATTTTTAATTTAGTTTTAGTCTTAGTCATGTGACTAAAACATCATTTAGTTTTAGTCATTACTTAGTCATCAGAATTTTTTTTGTTTTAGTCTAATTTTAGTTGACAAATCAATGAAAACATTTAGTCGACTAAATCTACAGTCAATTAAGTCGACTAAGTTATACATAGTAAAAACTTTTCATCAATTCTCTGTAGTTACTAAAACAAAACAATGTTTTAACCATAATATTAATATTAATATGCAACATACAACAACAAATAAAACTTTTTTCAAACATTATTTGTCTAACCTTGCTTTTAACAGTAAAACTACAAGCAGTACTTGAATCCAGTGTTAATTTTGACAGCTATTTTTAATTTAGTTTTAGTCTTAGTCATGTGACTAAAACATCATTTAGTTTTAGTCATTACTTAGTCATCAGAATTTTTTTTGTTTTAGTCTAATTTTAGTCGACAAATCAATGAAAACATTTAGTCGATTAAAATAATTAGTCGACAAAATTAACACTGCTGGTAACTTTAAAAAGTTTTTTATTTTTTCCTTCCTGTTTCAGAGCGAGCACTTGGCCTCATGTTCACGCCCCCCCTCAGCTGTTTACCAAAACAAACACTCAACATGACCCACATACACTGTTGGAGCTGCTCATTACACAGGAATGTGTTGCTGCTGCTTCACATGACACTCGCCATGTGCAGGCCTATCTGTCTGTTAGCAAAATATCTCATGAACCACCGGACACATTTCAGTTAAAGTCCAACACCCACCATGTTTTCAAATTGCATCGCCATTAATATTTATTAGTTTATTTAAAAATAATACAGGAGCGTTTACTTATATTGTGGAGAAATAACACTAAATGTGTTATTTCATGAT
>JBBPBX010030138.1:0-15987 GCA_038048925.1 Garcialebias charrua
TGAGCGGCAATTCTTTGTCGTTGGCTCTACATGGGAGTTTGTCTAGTTGCTATGGAAATCCTTTCTTCGTTGTTCCTAAAGCTCCAATCACGATTGATATAACATGAGTTTTTGTGTTCCACATCTGTTGGACTTCTATCTCCAGGTCCTTGTACTTTATTTTCTCTGCTTCTTTCTTTAGGATGTCATTGCCGTTTGTGATAGACACTTCAAGCATCACATTTTGTTGTTCTTGTCATGGAGCGCAATGTCTGGCCAGTTTGCAGAGATGGTACGATAAGCATGGTCATGTCACACATGATGACATAAGCTCCATTGTCAATCACTTTCTCAGCCCTGTATTCATACGACTTGTCAGTTGTACCTACACCCATTCTCTGGCACAATGCCCAGTGCAGGTATTATTGTTATATTATTATTGTTGGTATTGTTCTGGCTTGAGTGAAGGCGCCAACATTCAGACCAGTAAAGTCTTGCATCTTTGTGCATCTTAAAAACAAGCAATGATATTTTATACTGGATCCAAAAGTGAGTCAGAAGCCGAAGCAGGGAGGCCAGGACCTCCTAAAGCCAATGCCACTACCAATACAATAGCTAAAGCACGAATAAAGGACGTGTCAAAATAGTTCAAGGACAAAGATGCTTTGCAAATGATTCATCTGTATCAGGTTCAAGTCTTATTCTGAGAATTTTATCTGGAAGCAGTTAAATGAATAATGTTCCAAAGATCTGCAACAAGCTTGACTTCAAAAACAACAATCTTTATTGAAATTCTGGGCATTTGAGTCTTCAAATAGATTTTTTCAGTCACTCATTCATAAAATCTGGACTCTGAAACTATAGATTTTGGTATTTAGACGTGAAGACGGCAAACACACAGTGATGTTTAAAACAAGCTTAAATATCTGATCCCAGCTCCAAATTAAACAAATGTACTAAAAGGGCTCACAGTTGGGTCATTTTTGAGGCTGTAAATCTGTTAGATGTTGCTTTTAATTTAGTTCAAAAATAGTAAACTGTTCTTTTAATTCCCCCTTTTTAAATCAAAGGTGAAAGTCTGAATATAATTCATCATGGAGCACTTTTCAGCCTTTCCGTATTCAGGCGTGTTTGATTACTAATATTTTATTTAACAATGGCTGAGTTGTGTGGACAAAACTAAAAGTATGACATTTCATAGGTGTTAAGTTGTGAAGCGGTCACCAGAAGATTAAATTCCAGCTGTTTCGTTCTGAGAACTGGCTGCAGTCTGAGGTCATGCTGTGCTTTTGAAATTAGACTGAAAAGATGCGCGGAGCAAGACGAATTTGACTGGGTCTGTGTTTGCTTCTTTTTTAGAGGTTTGTTGGTTTGTGACCAAACCGATCTGCTTTTTTCATGTCGTCCTTCTGCACTCGCGCCTCCCACCCCTCACCCCATCGCTCGTTACACCCCGTCGTTACGTTTGGCTCTCTCTTGGCCTCGTGCTCCAGAAAGCAGGAGCTTCTTAAACAGGTCACGGAAAGCTCAGAACCGCTGCACAGTTTGACCACTGGAAACTGGAACTCATGTTAATGATCAGGTCCAAGTGCAGCAGCAGGAGCCTAATTTAATGAGGCGGTCAGTCAAACCGGTGAAACTGAGGCGTTTGGGTCTAACATGCGACTTTCATAATTGCTTGTGACTGTCAATTTTCTGCAGGGAACACAAGGCAGGTTTTGACTCCTGACATCCTAATCTGGATGACGTTTATTATAAAAGGTTTATAAATATTATATATATAAAAAAAATTTTTTTGTAATGAACAACCTTGTACATAGATACTGTTATGTAGAACCAAATTTCAAGATATTTTCACCTTCATTACAAATACTCACAATAAAAAGTGAGCTTTCGGGGTTTCCTGTGTGTTCAGTACGGTAATTTTAATTAATTACTTACTTAATTACTTACTTAATTAAATTAATTAAAATAAATAAATGAAATTAGTGTGTGTGTGGGAATGGAGAACATCCTGTGCTCCAGCATCGTGTGGCACGGGGGCTGCACAGCTGCAGAAAGCTCTGCAGAGAGTGGTGAAGGCTGCACTGAAGTCTGTTGGAGTCAGCCTCCCCACCATCATAAGCTATGTTCACATGGAATAAACAATCGGATCAAACGGCCATTTGGAATAAAGACGCGTCATGTAAACGCCCCGTTGGGGTTATTTTTTGTTTATTCAGCGTGATCCGAAATATGTGATCAGAACGAAACGGGTGGTTTATGCCGATTCATAACCCGAATGGTGCGCATGTAAACACTTGATCTGTTCATTTTTTTCTGATCGTGACAAACTGACCTCATTGCGCATGTGCGACCTATGTCATTTCCGCCTGGCTAATGCTAATAATATTAGCATGTCAGGAAAGCCAAACTGGTCGGAGAGCGACACAACAGTTCTACTAGAAACTTTGAAAGAGCTCAAAATGATCGGAATTACCTGTAGCTCAGTCAGGGAGTGCAGTAACGTCTCCATGTCATTAAAATCTGTTGCGGGTCCATTTTGGGTGCTCAGGTTTGTTTACGGTCATCCCGGAAGTAGAACTTCTTCTGTGTATTTTTTAAAAGGAGAGTTTAACACTCAGTACTTCTGTTCAGAACAAAGCCCGCTGCATGTAAACGCTCATCATGAACAGATTGTGCCCATGTAAACGATACATTTGAATTATTTAATCAGAAAATATTTCAATCCTGTCAAAAAAAATTGCGCATGTAAACATAGCTATAGACATCTACACCTTCAGATACAGGAAGAGGGCCACCTGCATCATGAAGGACCCCACTCACCCAGCACACACACTTTTTACCTGGCTCCGCTCAGGAAGGAGGTTAAGGAGCATTAATTTTAGAACCACTAGACTGAGGAACAGCTTCTACCCTGACGCTGTTAGACTCATGAGTCTCTAACCAGGATAATCACTGTAATGTAACTCTAATTGGTAATATGCCACTTTGCTGCTGATTTCTTACCCATAAACTGCTACATACCATCTGCTCACAACAGACTCATGTTCAGGCTGCTGTTTAATACATCATATTATACTATTATTGTTTAGTGTATATCTTCGATCCTTGTATACTGTTTCTTTTTATACTTTATATTTGTGCTATTTTTGGGTGTAACTAGGAACTTGAGTACACAATTTCGTTCCACCTTATGTACCACATGTGATGCGAATGACATTAAACTCACCCTGAACCTTGAAATAAATAAATAAACAAACAAACAAACAAACAAATAAAATGTAATCAAATGCAATGTCAGGGTGAAATTTATTTGGGTTGTAGAACCATGTTATAATATTTGTGAAAAGCAAATCCAAAATGTGGAAGAAGAGTGAAAACAAACTAAGAACATTTCATGACTCAAAAGTTTGTAAAATTATCTTCAGCTGCAGTAACTTGATTGTTTTTGTTCATTTTATGACTTTATCCGTTTTGGTCCTTTCTTCTTTCCTATGTTCCTTCACTTGATTGAAAACTGAAGAAGTGGTTTAAGTCCAGCTCTGTGAAGGTCCCAACATGACGTTTCTGATAATGAGGTCTGGACTTTGACCGTTGATGTGGAAAATAAGACTCACTGATAATATAATAATAATGCCCATTTTTGTCATCTGTGTATGTTTCCCATACATAGACGAAATTCGTCTCTGCATTTAACTCAACCACCACCAGGTGGTGCAGTGAGCAGCCATAGAAAGCGCCCGGGGTGCTGGTGTGTAGTGGCCGGGGTTTGAACCTGGGTCCTTTGGGTCCCAAGTCGGAAGCCCTGCCACTACACCATCTTGGCCCGAGGTTTCATCATTAGGTGAAGCAGAACAGTTGTGTATGGTGTGAATATGTGTTTACAGTTTGATACACATGGAGACATACTGTACTAGACAACCAACCTCTCGCACCTGATGATTTATTATTGTCAATTACCCCATGTTTTTGGCATGTGGAAGGAAACTGGAGTACCTGGAGAAAACCCACCATGCACGGGAATAACATGTAAACTTCACAGAAAGACCCCAAGAGGGAGTCAGTAACCGTGTTTCCATGCGAACTTATTCCCTGCGTGCCATAAGATGACAGTGTTAACCTCTGTTTTGACGTGGCCCCCATTTCTTTGCATCTCACTTTCAGCCATTTTGTTGTAGATTTGCTGCTGCCAGTTTTTAAAACGGTCTCACGTTTGATTACAAATGTTTTGGTGTACGGAGAAGTTCGTTCAAATTTGCCAGGTCCCATTGCAAAAAAACATGCTCAACTCATCATCCCTCTACCAGCTTGTATGAAGTATTTTCTCTAATAGTTGTAATTTGTCAATAGGTTGGTCTTGTTCTTTTTCTTCAAGTACTTGGGGTCAACTGTTCATAAAAATGGGGGATGTGGTAAAGAGGTGAAAAAGAGAGTCCAGGCAGGATGGAGTGGATGGAGAAAAGTATCAGGAGTGGTTTGCAACAAAAGATTTGCAGCAAAGATCAAAGGAAAAAGTTTACAAGACAGTGGTGAGACCAGCTATGTTGTATGGTCTGGAGACAGAGACATGGACAAAAAGACAGGAGAAAGCACTGGAAGTGATGGAAATAAAGATGTTGAGGTTCTCCTTAGGCGTGACAAGGATGGATAAGATCAGGAATTAAATAATCAGAGGTACAGCACATGTTGAACAACTGGGAGATAAAGTTAGAGAGACCAGATTGAGATGGTTTGGACATGTCCAGAGGAGGGACAGTGGGTATATTGGTAGAAGGATGTTAGAAATGCAGCTGCCAGGAAAAAGACAAAGAGGAGATATATGGATGCAGTTAGAGAGGACATGGAGCTAGTGAGGACAGAGTGAAATGGAGGAGGATGACTTGCTATGGCGACCCCTGAAGAGGGAAAGGCCAAAAGAAGAAGTCTAGAAAACCTTAAAAGCTCTATCTTCAGACTTTTTCTATTAGCACAGCAGTAATTTCACCTTTTAGTATGAGCTATGCAGGATTTAGGAGTGGTCTGTAATGTCTGAGAAGTAATTCTATCATTATGAAGTTTCTCTGACCCCTACAGTCTGACCTCAGGGTATAGTTGGCAATAACCTTATACTCATCTACAGATTGGTCATTCCTCCTGTGCATTGTGTTCACAAAACGCATGAATTCCCCAGACCAACAATCAGACAAAGAAAAATGCAGGTCATGTATATATAATAGCAATAGCACTGCATTTGCAGCTACAACTACGTATTTGTCCTGTTGAATCTTATGAACGTGATCAGGGAGAACTTACTTTGTTGTTTGTCCTAAATATCCTCCGCATTTTTAGTAAGGTTAACATTTTTTTGCCATGGTTTAATACTCCACGTTTACCAGAAGTGATTGTAAACCTGCCAATGAAGACTAAAGAGGAATAATGTTGTTTGTCAAGTTTGTGAGCAATTCATTTGTCTGTCATTTTAGCAAAATATATCATGGACTACTGGACAGTTTTGATAACATTTACAGAAGATAACACTTTACACACTTCTTCCTTTTCGGGTCACTTGTGCCCATGTCCAGCAGTCACTGTGTGAGAGGCTGGGGACACCTTGGACAGATCTCCAGTCCATCACAGGGACACATAGAGACAAACGAGAAACAACCATTCACTCTCTCACTCACTCACACCTATGGACAATTTAGAGTTACCAATCAGCCTAACATGCATGTTTTTGGTCTGTGGGAGTACCCAGAGAAAACCTTAAGTTAAAGCTAAAATGAGAAGAATGTATAGGATATATGAGGAGGTCAATATTAAACTGACACACTTTATATATCTTAATTACTTATTCAGATTGAATAGTAATTTCACGGATTCTTTTCTTTTTCAGTTTACCCAATATTTCTGTGATCTTTATGATGGATAAATAAATAAAGCCATTAAGTGACAGAGACGTTGATTTTAGTTTGGTATGCCAAAGACACTACCATTTATTTAAAATAAATCAACTAAATTAACACCAGTACACTTGATTGATAGATTTCACTTTTTTGCAATTTAATACGTCAGCACAGTTAAATTACAACACTGTTCATGAATAAACACAGGTGATGCTCTGATTATATTTGTATTAGAACAAAAGTAAAGATAGAAATAGTCTCTTTTTGAGTGAATCTGTCCTTTGATTTAAACTAATAAAATAAATTGTGTTAAATGTCAGATTACTGAAAGGTCAGTAAAGGTCATCTCTGGAACAGTTCAAAAATACACAGGTGTATCAGAGCGGACACGGTCATGCCCACTACAAATGGCAGCTAAAAGCTGAAAGTAGCAAAATAGAAGCTAAACTCCAAAAATAGCTGAAAGTAAGTACCATAAGAAGGCAGAGCATGTACGCTGAAGCTGATTTCAAAATTGCACAAAATAACAAGAAAACAGGAAAACAAATACACACAATAACAACAGAGCCCATGTTTGTCACTGTTCATCATCAAAACGAGTACTTCAGGTCTTCCGTCCACAATCTGAGACTTCTGGACAGTCAATTCCAAAAGATCCGCTTCATGTTCGACAGCGCTAAGCACCCCTCGTGGGAGGAAAGGGATGTGTGTGTGTGTGTGTGTGTGTGCAGCCACCATGTCCACCATCTTCCTGTCACATTACCATACCCTCCTGCAGGAAGACTGCTAATTACGTCTGGACGTGACAGCCGCACAGCCAAGGTGGTGGGAACAAGATGGCTGGGAGTGGAAGATGAAAGGAGAGGGGGGGCGAACCTTGTCTCTTTGTGTGTGTGAGAAGACAAGAAGGTCACTTGGTTGTAATTCTTCTTAGAATCCACAATCTAGAGAGTGAAGGTCCTCAAGTAAAATCTTTTTTTGACTTTAATTAGGAAGTGATAAAATCCAGACCGGCCCAAAGGTTTCAACACGTTAATAGTTTGTTTAATAGCTCAGACTCAACTAATTGGATTGGAATGGCCATTAAAATGATGCACCTCAACACTTCTCTGGCACACCAGCTGAAGTAGGGTGCTACAGTTAAGCAGGGCTGCCAATCCAGAGTCATTCTTTATTTATTTAGTCACAGCTTGACGCGCCTGCCTAACAGTCTTTTTACAGCTCTTTTGGAGCACGTGGCCCAGTTGCCACTTTGTCTGCGAAGGTGAGTCTCAAACAAACTCAGACGGAGAGAGACGGCGGGTAAAGATCCACAGAGGAAGCGTCTGGCTGTGATATTTTTGTGGTAGTCCTCGGGCTGCGGAGCTCTCCTGGGCTTTGGCGAAGGCTCTGAACTGTGGGGAAGGGAAGATCAACAGAAGGGAGAGACGACAGGTAGCCACCTCTGAGACAAGAACAGACTGGGAAGATCTGAGACCTCATCCCAAGTGATGCTTGATGGTTTAAGACTTTAACTTTTCTCTTTTTCTCCTAACCTAATACAGGTGGTCCCCGACTTATGAACGAGTTCCGTTCCTACGCACCGTTCGTAACACGAAAATTCGTAAGTCGGAACGCATTACACGTGGCGTTCGTAAAACCGGATTTTTGGCCGTGGTCAGAAAATGTATGCTAACGCTGCGCCGCACACCTGTTTAGCAACATGAGACTGAACAAGCGTACATACTGGTTCATAAACATGCACAGAACTTTATTTACAAACAGTTAGCTAACACACTTTCATCTAAAAACACATACCAGTACTGGATTTACCGTATTTTCTGGTGTATAGGTCGCACCGGTGTATAGGTCGCATTGTCCAATTATCACCAATAGATTGGAAAAATCCCTAGATAGGTCGCACCGGTGTATAGATCACACCTACTGTACGTTTAGCTCTGCTGCAAATGTCTGCCACAGGAGCGCACAACAAGGCTTTTAAGAAGATTAACACTTAAAAACAATTATTTGTTTGATAATAATTATAGCAAATATGTGTCTGAGCTGAACTTTTCCTTAATAAATGAACGTAATTGTGAAATTAGCTGGATTTAAAAATTTGTTTAGCTGAAAGTGATAACAAGCCATATATAGGTCGCAGGCCTTGAAAGAAACATAAAAGGTGCAACCTATACACCGGAAAATACAGTACTGTACAACAGTACTGTTCGTAAGCTCGTTCGTAAAGTCGGAACGTCGTAAATTGGGGACTACCTGTAAACTAACATAATCCTTTAACACTGCTTGGGTTAATTTCAGAAGTTACGGCATATAAACGCATTTCATACAATAGATTATTGTTTTTTTTCTCTTTAACTTACATGTTTATGAAATGAGAAGGACAACTCACAAATAGTTAGGCAGTTATTTCATAAAAATAAAACATAAGAAAAAAGTATTGAAGTGATTAAATATGGAGTCCCTCAAGGTTCAATGTTGGGTTCAAAATTTTTTACTTTATATATTAATGATATATTTAAAATGTCTAAAATACTAGTTTTTTGTTTTTGTTTTCAGATAATAATTTTTTTTGTTTAAACTTAAGTGGTTTAATATAATAAATTACTTATAGATTGGATTTTAAATTATTTTGGGATTTTTGGCAAGAAAAAAGGTTTAAAAATCTTAATAGATGGAATCTTAGTAAAAAATAATAAACATAGTTTATTGTTTATGATTTATCTGAAATCTTAAACTTGGGTAAAAATCTGAAGCATTTTAATAAGTATTGCAGTTTTAATCAAAATAATTTTTTTTTAGCAAAAATGCAGTGCGAATGCTGAGTGATAAATTAATTGAAGTACTTTGTAGCTAACTGAGCTGTTAAAGGAAAAACAAGCAGAACAGTTGCCAATATAAGTAAAATATGAGCTAAAACTAACAAAACAATACTTTCAAATAGAAAAGGATAGAAAATACAAATATTAAGTTTATCAAGCAGAAAAAATTGCAAAGCTATAGCTAAAAGTAACAAGATGCTAAAACTCCATCCAGCAAGGCAGAAAATAAAAGCTTAAATCAACCAAATGATGGCTAAAACCTAAAAGTAGCATAACAGCAACTAAAAGCCAAAAATGTGAACAGTAGAAGCTAAACATAGCATAGGAAGAAAAAAAGTAACATATAGGCTGAAGCAGAAGTCAAAGAGAAAACCATTTTTTAAATTAATTAAAGAGATTTCTATATGTTTCTGTAGACAGTTTTATTTCAATTGAAGTTAAATATTTTGAAATATGTAAAAGTCATTAAAAACAAAAGCCACTGCACAGTTTTCCTGATCAAGCTAAACATTTTGATTTATGAGTGACTAAGATAACACAAAGGGTAATTTGAGCCAACAACCATATAGAAGTAACAGGAAAACAAGTGTGAATGCTGAATCAATGAATATACAACAAGTGAAATTAAATGTATGATAGGATTTTTATATTTTGAGATGGTTACGTCTGTTGCTAGTTAGAACAAAGATAATTTAAGAGGAGGCAGCATTTCCCTAATCTAAAGCTTCTTGCAGCAGACGTCTGTTATCAAACCAAACTCAGAAAGTTATAAGTGGTGTCAAAGGCCCACATGCTCTTTCACATGCTTACATCATGGGCCGACTCGTTCCCCGCAGCACCATCGTGCCGCTCAGATCTCCAAACTCTATTAACCTTTTCAACAGAGGCAGGGAGAGATCAGTAGACTTTGACATATTTTCTGGTGATTTTATTATCTGCTGCAGGTTTGGAGTTAAATTAGTTCATTCTCAATGGTTGTTATACTTTTTGCTTGTTATAGAGAAGATGGGCAGGACTTTTTTTATAGACATTTTGAGGTTGTTTAAATGTTAAACTTAACCATGAAAACTCTAATCAACATAAACAAAATGAATGATAAAGCATAACCGCAAAGTACAGTATATTACCACCAAAAGGCAACGGCGGAGCAATAATGTTTTGGACTGTTAATCAAATTTTTAATGTACCACTAGATGCATTTTATTATAAATAATGGAAATAAATAATTAGAGGTACCTCTACAATGGAATCAATCCAATTCAAGATAGTTGCCACAGCTATTTGAGATGAGCCAACACAGAAATGGCTATAATTCGGTCAGTTTTACTGATTTTGAGATAAAAGTTGACATGGTAGTAGCTGAGAGTCATCCACAGTGAATGATCTGAACAGGAGACTGCTCATCATCACTGCTTTTCAAGATTTGGCCAGAAATGACTGCAACCCTGTCAGTTTCTGGGCAAAGAAGGATCTTGGACTAAAACTTTGGCATAAAAGGCTGCAGATGATGCATTTATTCAAGGAAGACAGGTCTTTAAATAAAACAAGACTGCAATATATAAATGGTATACTGTTTATATATTTTTGCATTTTATAATCACAAAAACTAAAGCCAAGCTCGAGAAGGCAGACATGAAATCAGTAAAGTCGGCCTGCCCCACAATAAAAGTTGTTTATCTGAATCTGGCTTCCCCGCTTGCCCTTGGATAGGCCAACTTTTCTCATATTGCTCCTGGAGGATATGTAAATCATGAAGCTCTGCTCCTGCTCCCCCCTGAGAACATCTGTGGACACTTATCAGAGTTGAGCCGGCTGATAGACACTGTGCCATATTTATCAGGAATATGGAACTTCCTGGCAGTGCTCACGGACAATCTCACTCCTTTGTTGCCCCCCCCACCCCCACAAAATGTCTCATGTCTATCTATATTGCTTTTTTGTGTGCTGAGGTAGTTTTATTGTTACCTTACACTGTGTCATGTGTGCCAAGGACACATTGTGAGTTATCTTTTTTATTTGTACCTTCTTTCCTCATGCTTTTCTGCCCTTTTTTAATCCAAGCGATAAGGGCAACGCTTCACAGCGAAGCTGCAGCCTCCGTGCAAATCCGTCTACCCTTGTTTTGTCACCCGCTTCGGATGTTATCAAGCATTAAATGGCCGTTATCAGTTATTATCATCCCCATACGTAGCGGTCAGATTGCCCCTCCTGTACCTAAAGGAGCGTTGTCACCATTACAAGCGATGACAGTAGGCTCCGTCTTTAGCTACGTTGTTAGGTTTAGAGTAAAGAATCTTGGGTTAGGTTTAGGGTCTTGGGTTAGGTTTAGGCACAAGGGTAAAGGGGTTAGGTTTAGGGTTGGTCCTCTGGGTCAGATTTAAGGTTAGGTTTTGGAAAACGGTTACATAAGCTGAAAAAAACAAAAACACAACACTTCCGGGTTTACGGAAACACACTGCCTACTCACAGCGATAATAACGCTAATAACATTCTTTTAAGCGTGCCCCCTCCTGTGGTGCGCCAGTAATGGCCTTATTTACAAAACAAAAGTGCCTGTTAACAGCTCATTATAGGATGTTAGCTAAAATCCTTCAGGTCACTCGACCCGTCTCTGGGTTCCAAAGGTAGAAATGTTAAATGACCCTCCTCTGGGACTTCTAGTGTTAAACACGCTAGGTATTGGACAGTTTCGCTGCTATATATGGGGATGATAACAGATGATAACGCCCATTGTATGGACTGACAACATCTGAACCCGCTGGTTTTGTTTGGACGGCTGCATTAAAATGTATTTTTGTTGTACTTAACTGTGCAATGACAATAAAATTTATTCTGGTTTTGAGAAAACCCTACTTCTGTTTGTGATCCTTTGAATGTTTTAACATCTTGAAGAGCTGACATGTCCTCAACAAAATTAACTGGACTTTAACTTGAAGGACACACACTTGTTTGTGCAAGTGTGTCTAAACTGTGAAAGAAGTTTGGAGCTACACAAAGGACAAAGAAAATGATACAGGCTGATTTAAAAGCCAAGCATTTCTTACATATTGCCTGCAGCCTTTCACGCCATGTTTTAGACCTCTCATGTTGCGAAACGAAAGATTTATAGCCATTTTGGTCAAACCTTGTAAACATTACGCGCTGCCTCTTGCACTATTTCATATGAACTTTTAATGTGTGCATACCATACCATACCATACCATTTTATTTATAAAGCACTTTAAACAGGAACAAGTCCACACCAAAGTGCTGGACAAACAAACACGCAACAGGCAACACAGACAATGAAGTACAACATGAAAAACATAAAAACATTGCAGATCATAAATCAAACGATCCAATACAAATCAGCTGGCATTGAAAGCAATGGAGTAGAAGTGAGTTTTTAACCGGGATTTGAAAACCGAGAGGGAGGGGGATGAAGCCAATATTTTCAGTTTCACTGAACTCTGACAGCTGGTTCATTAAATATTTCGCTAACTGACAGAGTTGACTCAAGGTCCAAGGATCCTTATTGCCATTCACATCACATGTGGTGCATGAAGTAGAACAAAATTGTGTCCCGGTTACACCCAAAAAGAGCAATAACATAATATTAAGTATTTGAAAAAAAAAGAAGAAACATTATTTGATGATCTAAGATATACACTAAACAATAATAATGTAATATAATAAGGTGTATTAAACAGCAGCCTGAACATGAGTCTGTTGTGAGCAGACAGCAGCTTATGGGTAAGAAATCAGCAGCATGGATCAGCAGCAGCACAGACAAAGTGAAAAAATCTCCAATTAAAGTGGCATTTCTGTAATTTTCCTGGTTAGATTATGAGCCTAACAGCTTCAGGGTAGAAGCTGTTCCTCAGTCTAGTGGTTCTACACTTAATGCTCCTCAATTTCCTGCCTGTCGGGAGCAGGGCAAAAAGTGTGTGCAGGGTGAGTGAGGTCCTTCATGATGCAGGTGGCCCTCTTCCTGCATCTGGAGGTGTAGATGTTTTTGTTTGTTTGTTTGTTCATTTCATTAAAAAAAATACAATTTCAAGAAGAAAAAAACAATACCTATAAAATGAAAGGCAGCAGAAGAATACAATTTTATCATTTCTGCCCCTTCTTAACAAAATCAATTCAAACAATCAACTCAAGCAATACTCACAAATAATACAACAACCACAAAACATATCACAATTATTCATTATATTTCCCAAATATTAACTAACTTAAATATATCTCATCAGCAAAATATTCTTGATATTTTTCTTAAATACAAATAATGATTCCTCTTTTTTAATATCATTATTCAAACCACTCCATAAACCAATTCCCCTCATTAAAGTAGACCTACCCCTTAAACTTGTTCTATACTTTGGCTTTACAAAAATATAAGTTCCCTTTATGTTATAGCAACTGCTCCTTTTTACAAACTATGCTTGTATGTTCTATGGTAAAATGTGATTCTGAGCCTTGTACATAAGTAATAGAATATAGTAGTCCACCAAATCATAAAACTTAAGTAATTTCAGTTTGTAAAATAAAATACTTTAAGGATGACAATAATGTTTTCTTGAGATACTTCTTAAAGCTCTTCTTTGTAAATTAAAAATAGACTTGGTTACAGTTTTACAAGCTGTACCCCAGACACCAATACAATAAATTAAATGCGGCACAATAATTGTATTATACAGCAAACACAAAGCCTTGTCAGTCATTAAGTCCCTCGCTTTATATAGTACTGCCATGGACTTAGACATTTTAGTTCTTACAAAATTAATATGTTTTTTCCATGACAATTTATCATCAATAATTACACCCAAAAACTTTACTTCATTCACTCTTTGTATCTCAACACCATCAATTTTGAAAAGAAAATCCACAGTTGACTTTTTTTTACTAAATATCATATAATTAGTTTTTTCAACGTTCAGTGATAACTTGTTTAATTTAAACCAAGTTTGAATTTTGTCAAATCCATCTTCATTAATTCAAACATCTGATTCGTCTCTACCCGAACAAAAGAAAGTAGTGTCATCAGCAAATAAAACACACTTGAGAATACCAGACACCTTAATTAAATCATTTACATATAAAATAAACAACTTAGGCCCAAGCACCAAACCTTGTGGTACTCCACACAAAATACTGCACAGATGAGATCTAACATAATCAATATGTAAAAACTGTTTTCTGCCTTTCAAATAACTAGATATCCACTGTATGGCTAGACCTCCGTACCGTACTGTTGCAGTTTTTCAAGTAAAATGGTGTGGTCAATGGTGTCAAAAGCCTTAAATCAACAAATAAACTTATACAATATTGCTTATCATCTATCGCTGTAGTAACCTGTTCTATCAATTCCATAAGAGCCAAGCATGTTGAATTATTAGATCTAAAACCATACTGACTATTACTCAAGATATTATTTTTATCAAGAAATTTGTACAATCTGGACACAAATAATTTTTCAAGTATTTTTGAAAACTGTGGCAACAAGGATACAGGTCTATAATTATTAAATAAACTTTTCTCACCATTTTTAAAAATTGTCTGAGATGGTGGGGAGGCTGACTCCAACAGACTTCTGTGCAGCCTTCACCACTCTCTGCAGAGCTTTTCTTTCTGCAGCTGTGCAGCCTCCATGCCACACGTTGACGCTGGAGCATATGCTCTCCACTGCACACCTGTAGAAGGAGGTGAGGACTGAGACTGAGACTCCATCAATTATTGAAAAGGTTTAAAGTAAATTTGTTGCTCAAAGAGTCGTGCTCAAAGTAGGTGTTAGGGAAGGTGTCGAGCTACAACCGAACCAAGATTTTGCTCAATTTCTGTAGAATTGGCTGAAGTTTAGCCATTTAAGTTCAGCTTGCTTTGGCAGCCATCTTGAACCCAGGTAATAAAAATAATTTGTTGTTGATGTACGTTCCAGTGGTTTCTTTTTGTAATGTTTTATTAAAATCTGTTCAGTGATTCATGATGTGATTTATTCAGCAGTGTGACACAAAAAAAAAAAGACAAAAAAAGGCTTTGGAGACAACAATTACTTTTGTCCTAAATAACTTGGAAAATATGTAACTGGTCCAAATTTGACCCAGTTTTGTGACAATTTAGACATAATTTAGGCTGCAAAGAACCAAATAACTCTTGTTACTCACTACACATTTGTTTTGCTGCCGCCCTCAAACAAGAGATCAAATCTCTTAGGGTGTGATGTCTCTAACAGAGAAGCGTCTCTTGACTATGTTCTGTCCTTGTCCAGTATGTCTCCTCTTGCAGCTCTTGTCATCTGTTTCATCTGAAAGCTTGTTAAACCTGTTAAACAACCTCCTCCTGGTCAGCACACCATAAGCAGACATGCAAATATATGCAGGCACACACAGACTTGTACGACATTGGACCACCTCCTCTTGACAGATCGAGAGCGCGGGGAACTAGTGTTTGCTCTTCACACGCACTCATACAAGAATCGGGCCGGAAATCAAGAATCAACGTTTGTTGTGAAAATGAAAGAAAGGTGCAAAATGAAACATTCAGCGCAGGAGTTCCTTTTACACACACATCGTTCTGCATTTGCATCGTTCCTGCCTCGGAGTGGCATCTTTACATTGTCAATTACAAAGCTTATTAGCGCTTGTGAGACTACATTTTTAGAAAGTTACCTGCAGGAATAAAAATAATACAATTCATCCAATGTTCAACACACGCACAATGTTGCCCTTTTCTTCCTCAATATTTGTTGATCCTTTACTTTTTTCTTCCTTTCTCAACATAGTACTTTGTATTTTAACCCTGTTTAAAAAAAAAAAAATTCTTATTAGCAAAGAATTAGCATTTCATGAAGGAATGCTAATTCTTATGGAAGATATGAAGTTGCAGCTATTTTGATCAAACCTTGTAAATGATCTTATATTTGGTCTATCCATCCATCCATCATCCATCCATCCATCCATCCATCCATCCATCCATCCATCCATCATCTTTACCCATTTTTTCCTTTTCGGGTCATAAGGGTCATTGGTGCCTATATCCAGCAGTCACTGTGTGAGAGGTGGGGGACACCCTGGACAGGTCTCCAGTCCATGACAGAGACACAGAGACAAACAGCCATTCACTCTCACTCACAGCTAGGTACAATTAGTTACCAATCAGCCTAACATGCATGTTTTTTTCCTCTGTGGGAGGAAACGGGAACATGCAAACTCCACTCGGAAAGGTTCCAGGCCAGGATATTTGCCGGTGACCTTCTCGTTGAGAGGCAACAGTTCAATCATCTGCACTACCACGCTGCATATTATATACATACATACATATATATA